>JBBBDQ010000815.1:3377500-3497500 GCA_037127315.1 Ascarosepion bandense | reverse complement strand
TCTCACTCATAACATTCTTCCTTGTCCACCCCACTTTCATCAGTATTCTTTTCCCTCTTCTACTCTTTTCCGGACACCCCCTGCAACCTCTCACTCTTCATAGCATTCCTCCTATGTAACCCCATGCACAACAGAGGCAGTAAAATGCCTTGCTTGGGGCGACACGATTAAAAAAAATGTCACTACAAAAATTTTGCACTCCACTTTTTTTGAGGTTTTGAAAAACCATTAATTCTCTTTTATTTTAAATCCAAAAATAAATATGAATCCCATTTATTTTAACGAAAGCATTAAAACAAATATCAATTGAATGCGATTGATAAAACCAGATTTTTAAATCCAGTAATCTCCGTATAATATATAGCCTGTGCTAACATTTTGTTAACTTGTTATTCTTGTAAAATGTCAAAATTATGAAACAGTCATTCCCTACGCAAATTGCGTTCTGTAGAAAATTCTGTGTCGTAGCCCTCTGGAAGAATGGTAGATTTGAAAAACAGTACCTACCCTGGCATGTACGCATCGCTCATTCAGTAATGAATTAGAGAACTCTGGCTATTAGGCGTGTATAATGATAATATACATGCAAAAATGTCTGCCTTCTTCTACGGAGCTCCCATGGCCCAGAGGTAGAATCGCCGAGTGAAGCCACTTCGGCCGGGTTTCAATACTAGGTTAAAAAGCAATCGAAGTCTAACTGTACTGATGAACTGTGATACAGCGAAACAGATCTGTCTGCGGTTGACTATATATATATATATATATATATATATATATATATATATATATATATATACCTTTGGAGGCACGGTGCATTAACGGATTGGATGGAGGATAGTTAAAAAGCTATATATATATATATATATATATATATATATATATATATATATATAAGATAATTCTTTTACTTTATTGATAGCACCACACGGGATTTCATACACAACGAAATGATTTAATTCTATTAAAAATATCTTGCTAACGATTTATTGGTACAGTCCAGATATTATACGGGGATTCAGTCAGTCACTTGAGTACCACACATGATACACTCAAGGGCGATCATGTCTCAAAAGAATCATGGCTTACATGCGAGTAGGTTGCCATTACTTTTTGCGGTAGACTGGTTGCCTGGTTGGCAACCAGTCTACCGCAAAAAGTAATGGCTATGAATAACTATCTGTCCTGCTAGTTAAGCCATTTGCTAGATGAAGTGAATTCAACTGGAATTCGAACTCCGCTGATTTCTCGTTTTGAGCTGATATCCATTTCAACACTACGTAATACTCATTCACGTTAAAACATCGTTGATGGACTCGTGTTCAAGGCCTCCTACAGAAGGTAGCAGAAGAAAGTAACAAGAAAGGACTAGAAATAAACTGCATAAAAACCGAATGCATGGTCTTAAGTAAAAAGGGCAGCCCAAAATGCCAAAAACAGGTCGGGGATACCAGAATCAAGCAGGTACAAAAATTTAAATACCTGGGAAGCGTTATAACAGAAGACGGAAAGTGCAACACAGAGATCCGAAGGTGAATTGGCATGACGAAGGAAGCATTCCAGAAGTTGAGTAAGGTATTAAGAAACGGGACAATTTCGCTAGAAACTAGGAAGAGAGTACTGGATTGCTACGTGCTGTCCGTCCTTCAATATGGCAGTGAATGCTGGACAATACCATCAACGTTGAAAGAAAACCTTGAAGTAACTGAAATGTGGTTCTACAGAACGATGCTGCGAATACCATGGATCGAGCATGTGAGCAAGATGAGTTTTTGGAAATGATGGAAACAAAAAGGAAATTAATACTGAGCATCAGGAAGAGACATCTGAAGTTCCTGGGACATGTAATGAGGAAGGAGGGCTTGGAGAATCTGATAGTAACAGGCCAGATAGAGGGCAAAAGAGACTGGGGAAAGCAACGGATAACATCTTTGAAGGACCTAATCAGGTGGATGACGGAACGAGGATTGCATGTTGTAACAGGAGTGGGTGTGCTCAGAGCCGCCAGCGATAGGGAAAATGGAAGGCCATGATCGCCTATGTCCTGAAGGGACAAGCCACATAGATGGCTTATCATTCACTGTCTTATGGGCTAAATATATAAATATTTTATAACCGTTCAGTTCTTCAGTATTTCTAAAAATAATGGCGCTTTTAAAAGTTTAATTCTTGTGTGTAAACCCTGATTATTTTTTTTCCTTTTTCTGTTTTGCTTTGTTTTTTATTTGCAGAAGAGAAAGATAATTTAGTTCGATCCAATATTGATATCTTCCAAAACGCTTCTGGGAAATCTTTTTCGTGTCAGTTTGGGTTCAATTTGAGTTCAAATGTTATCTATCGGTTTCAAATACTGACTCTCCTCAGGCAAAAAGTAAATAAATAAATAAATAAATAACATATCTGTTTGGCTATAATCACATGCCACATTTTCAGGTTCTTGTCAGTCTTGGTAGTTTCTCTCTGAAATATTATGTTGAATCATTCTCGTTGGGGAAACAAATTTTCGATCTCTGAGAGTAAATCTTTCTGTAATATGCGCCACTATTTGAAACCTTTTTACTGTTAACAAGCTAGTAAGTATTACCGGAAGCTAAGCAGGTTCCACTCAGCATGGAGGCCATTTCTTTAATTATGTAACCTTGAAACATCTCTTGCTTAAGCATGAAATGCATGCACGCATCAGGGTATTTAATCGTTATGGCAATGCGACTGGGTGTGACAAAAGGCCGGTTTAATGTGGGTCGCCAGCACAAAAATGCCCAAATCCCGCAACCGTCGTTTACACTGGTTTCAGTATTACTACCGATTCCTCTCTTTAGTGCAATGTGGGTGTGCTTTCGCGGGTAGCCGTTTCCCGAGACCGGGTCGCTTTATCTCAATACAGAGACACAATTGAGAGATGACAACTGTACAAGTACCATACACTCACCAATGCATTCTGACAAGATATTCCAGAAAACCTGTACAGAATTCAATATAATTTTTTAAAAGTACTCGATTTAAAACAATGATTTCAGCTAATAACTCCCATTAATATTTTGTTGTATAATAAAGACAGCAATGGCTTTTAAAGACATTTTCTGAGCCAAAAGCCGGAATTAAAAAATCTTTAACAATTTTTCATTGGTTTATTTTTGTTTTGTTTTTACAGCTTATCAACCCTTTTAAATTTATTTAAAATTGAACTATTTTGTGATTTATTTTTATTATACATTTCCTTTTATTTAACATATATCTGGGGCAAAGTGAGGTTGATTCATACTATTTGCAAGGGTATTTACACTTAAGTGAACATAACTAATCCCTTTGGAATTAGAAATTAGCACTCCAAATTCCCAATTCCGGACCGTTTTCAGTTGCATCACTCACGTATCTAGAACAACCGCTAGTCTCAGGCGATCAACGAGCTAGGTACTGATCATGTCTTCAGTGTTGCTTAACTTCGCTTATTATGTGAGCTGATCGGTGTTCGAACGGCCGTCTAGTTATTGCTCATTTCAAAAAGTTTATTTGTTAAGATTTTGAATACAGCAGTGACATTTCAAGAATTTTCTTGGGTTTCTTTTTTTTTTTTTTTTTTTTAATTCTGTCTATTTCCGCAAGATTTTGTCCTACCTGGTACCTTCCTTTGGACTACACATCCTTCTGTTTACGTAGCGTGAACTGAATCTTGTAAAAACAGATTTCTCAATTTATTTTCTATTTACTTTCTAGTATAAATGAATCAGAAAAAAGCATAAACAATTCTATGTTAGTTATATTGTCCTTCAAAAGTACTTTTTCCGATTCACAACTCCTTGATCGATGGAATCGTATACATGTAAACAGCTGGTACAAATTACAATTATTCAAAAAATATCAAACGGAGAATCTGTAATGTGATTGATCCCAACTTGGCAGCTCAGATACAGTCACTTTCTCACTGGCGCAATGTGGCTTCCTTGTGTATCTTCTACAAATATTTTCATGGCTTCTGATCCGTTGAACTTAGCTAGTGCCCTCTATATATGAATTTACTCGAGATACAAGTTTAGCAATTAGGTCTCACCCTTTTACTGCGAAACCAATAGAACGTTAACGCAAATTCTACTTTACCAGTTTCTATTCTCGCACTTCCCGCCTGTGGAATTCTTTTCCATTTACTTGCTTCCCCGGCAGCTACAATCTCCAAGAATTTAAATGTAAAGTCAATGGTCATCACTAACCTGCATCCTCTCTCTCATGCTTTTTTCTCCGTCCACTCCACTCTCATCAGTATCCTCATCCTTCTCTTACCAACTTCCTGACACCCTCTATGACCTGTCACTCTTTCACCTAACTTTCTTCTTATGTATCCCCCTGCAAAACAGTGGCAGTAAAACCACTTGCTTGGGCGATATGATTATTAAAAAAAATAAAAAAAATAATTGCTCGTCATAACTCTGTAGTGGGTGTATTCTAATAGAAGATAATATGTTCCTGGACAGAAACTCTCCGTAGACAATACTTAGTCTACTTGTAAAATATTTTTACTTGAATAAATTACTTTCAGATGAAGTTGAAATAATTTTTGCTGGTAGAGTTTTCATGTGTGTTTAATTGTCATTGTAATAAATAGTTTATTTTATCATTTCACCCCAAACAAATCTCTAAAGCTACTAAGACACAAGTGGATAATAAGCATGAAAGAATAGGACAACAATAAAAACGAAAAGCGAAAGAAGAATAAAAGAACAGGATTTAAGACAACAGAAGATAAACATAATTTCGAAGAATTAGAATACAAAACCATAAGAATTGACATTAAATTTAAAGTGGAAAACATGAAGCCATAAGTAAGTTCAACAAACGGAAATATGAAAGAAGAAACATATCAAGACATTAACTTTCAAATGATGAAACTGTAAATGCATGATGCTTTTATTATTGTTATTATTTTCATCGAGTTCGGATTATTTTTAAATTGCATTAGGTAGGATTTTGAAGAAAAAGTGCCGAACATACACAGTGTCGAACGCAAAATATGTCGAATGGAATAAGTGTTCAATGGAAAAAAATTCAAAGTGAGTAAATGAAGAACAAACATCATATTGAAACGACAAAGTTTTAAAAGAACAAAATGTTGAACAAAGTAAAAACGAACATAAGTTCATGATTTTAAAAACTTGGTTCAAATAATCAGTTAAGCTATTCAAAACTTCGTATTGCTTAGCTTTAGTATCATTTAATAAAAATAACTGACTGAAAGACCTTACTGAATTTAATAATTCATTCACTAGCAGTATAGCCCGGCGTTGCTCGGGTGTAATGAAAGCTTTAAAACTAATCCATGGTCCTGGAGCTCAAACTCTTTGGACGTTGGCACGAAAGACTAAAAAGCAATAGTTGTTTCTAGTTAAAGCGAAACCGTAGAACTGAAAGAAAAATGAATGCATGTAAGTCAAATTTTCATTTCCTGGTATCGATAACAAATAAGTGTTTTTCGTCGTAAACTGAATTTTGAAGGCTAAATAAGTCCTCTGAGTAAATGGTATCATGGCTGAGACTAATAACTACAATTATACCAACTTAGAGCCAAACCCGAAGCAAAACCTAAAATAAAAGTGCTGAAAAACTGATTTTGATCAGACCCGGTAGGATATCGGGGTATCGATTTCCAAAATCGGAGTCAAATAAGTCATCCAAGAATAGAACTGCAACCTTGAAACTTCTGAGTATCGTTTTTGATGTCTTTGTCTATGAGTCTATCAAATTTGATTAAAATCGGACCACTCCTTCTATAACTCGATTTTTTCGATTATCGATTTTCGATATTTATCTGGGGTACCTCGACACAAAACATAGCTAAGAACACTTGCAGACGTTTATAGTACAACTGTGTACATTTTCAAGAAAACGGTTCAGCCGTTTCGGAGTCTAAAGGTAACGGACACACACACACACACACACACGCACACACACACACACACTGACAATGTTCCATTTATAAGTAAGTTTAGATTTAGATTTTCCAAATGTCATAATTTGATCAATTTTCTGTCAACCTCTTCGAAATGAAAATTACCCAGCCGCAAATAAATGGAACGAAACTTTTTTTTTTCATCGGAATTTTTTTTAATATTAACTGAATATTTTAACAAAAAATAATTCTTCACCGGCAAGAAAGTTGCATGCTGAGTAAATTGTATTCTGTTGTAGACACACTTCTGGCCTTTTGTCATTGAGTCAGTTCAACTCTTTCTGTTCGGCGCCTTGTCCATTCTACACTTTTTCGTTTGATATTTAGTTAGTTCAACACATTGTCTGTTCGACATTTTATCCGTTCATCATTTTGTCTTCGAACACTTTGGTTTTCAACACTCTGCCTGCACATGTTTTTCTTAATAAAACTAAATGTTGTACAAAGTAAAAACAAACACATCACCATGATTTAAATAATTCGGTTCAAATAAATAATACCGTTATTTTAATAATTTTTTTGGTTAGCTTTGGTATCATTTAATATATAATAGTTTCAAATTGCTTACAGCCCTCGATTACAACATATATTTTGTTACTTTTGCAATTTCTTCATAAATAAAAAAAATGCAGGTACCAAAATTTTAAATTTCTCATTAATAAGTGTTTTAATTCTTCACTGGTGATTGTATTACAACATTTGATAAAAAAGTGGTAAATGTTCGTTTTAACTCCCGACGGCTTTCCCCTTCAAATTTATCCAAAATAGCATTATCTCTGTGCAAATGTATATGCTGAACTGAAATCAACAATTAGTTATTGAAGAAACTTACATTTTTTTATCTAAATGTCCATAAAAAACGAACTATATCTTGCACTTTTTCTCTCCTATAACTCTCACGAAGTTATGTAATTAACTGCAGAATGACGTTCTACGTAGGCGACAAATTTCTGTCAATTTTTGGTCGATTTTCCTCCTTTACTGAAACTTCCGGCGATGTACTTCCGGTATTGAAAGTAATACGCTATTGTATTTCTACGCTTATTACTTTCATAACAGGAAGTACATCACCGGGAGTTTCAGTAAAGCAAGAAAATCGACCAAAAATCCCCAGAAATTTGTCACCTACGAAGAACGTCATTCTGCAGTTAATTACATGACTTCGTGGGAGTTACGAAAGAGAAGGAGTGCGAGATATAGTTCGTTTTTTTATGGAATTTCAAAGAAAAAAGATAGGTTTCTTAAATAACTAGTTGTTGATTTGAGTTCAGCATATACATTTGCACAGAAATAATGCTATTTTGGATACATTGTATCTTGCATTGTCCATTTAACAGCGTCTTTCATAAAATTTAAACTTAATAACTCAACAAAGAATGTTTTGAAGACATATGGAAACTTGTCCTTGTATGAGGAACCCACTGATAAACTTTATAATATAGTTTTAATACACCCACTATATCTTGACTGAAATTTACATTTTTGTAACATTCAAGAGAGCGGGAGAAATCCTGACAAGAACTAAGCATTACGTTTTTAATAGAAACACACGTTTCGTAGTTTGAATTACATAGAAACAGAAGTTGCAGATTCAATATTAATTTTCGTTGGTTAAAAAAAACAACTCTGAACAATATAGAAGAAACCCGAATATGGGGGGGGGGGTTGGTTTTCACGCCATATCATTAATTTTGCGAGTCACATTGTTCCTTTCTCTTCCACCAGGAATTTATTCTGAAATCTTGCATGCAACATTCATCAAAAGTCACGTTTTATCTGTGAAAATTATAGCAAAATCTATATTTACAATTCCATGTATAAGGGTGGATGAAAATCAATTGATTTATATATTTTATTTTCCCCAACAATGGTTAAAATGAAAAAAGAATAAGATATTTTGATAAAAAAAAATCCCTTTAGTATGAGTCATATATATATTTCTAACATGGCATAAAATTCAACCCGTTAAAAAACGATGTAGGAAAATTCTGAAAAAAAAGGGTAAAAGAAAATAGATAAAAAATATGGAAAATGTAACCGAATTCTTACCAAATCGTGAGAGTAATTTATTCTGTCATATAACGTGGCTGAGAGAAAGAAAAAACGATGTTTTTTGCAGCAATGTTAACCCCGTACAAAGTAAGGGGCCACTCGTGGTAGAGGGTTACATTGAGAGGTGGCATATACAGATAGGAGGGTAGATAATGGTCAAGCGTAGATTAGGTAGTCTATTCTAAGGTAGTTTAGTTTGAAGGTATCAGAAAAGAATTCTGTTGGGTGTCGATCCTACAGTGCATTGGTTTGCAGGAAGAAAATAGTCGAGTGAAACTGATTTCTAACTGATGGCTTACAGAGATAATATGGGTGATTTGCTATGAGTAGCATTGCGGGTTCCAGCACTTTCTATAGTATTAGCAATGGAACAGTGAGAGGCTCGCTTCATCCTGCCTGAGACAGGTTTGAGAGTTGGAAATAATTCGTCACTCAAAAGGACTGGCAGACATTTTTGCACTCTATCAGAATTGGGCAACCCACCGCCCAAATATGACAATTCGTTGTGGTGCAGTGAATCTTGTTTCGGAGAGCCGAGTTCAAGTTTCAATTGAATTTATTGCATCCTCTTTCGCACAAATACCCTTGGGAAATGTATTAATTTATTACTCTAGCTATGGGTTAAATAACATGGCAGATTGGGTTCTTTAGACTCAGTTGGAAAGCAATCTAAAGAATTGGATAAAGGCAATCCAGTGCTTGGAAATATGCTTCCCTGTCAGTTATGTCTAGAAATACACATGATCACCCAAGTGAATATCACGTATGGTACTTAACTGGCTCCATTTTCGGCTTGAACCGGTTTCTCGTAAAGGTAAAAGATAGCATGTGGGCAATATAAGAATTGAAATGTAAATGGTTATATATACTATAAATTAAACAACCTTAATGAAAATAACAACATAGACAAGGATGTATTTCAAAAGATAACCAGACTACTGAGAGACAAAAAAATCTAATTGGAAACAAAAAAAATTGCTGGATTGCTATGTGATATCCGTCCTTCTGTATGGAAGTGAATGTAGAGGACTGAGGCAGGAGAAATGTGGTTTTACAGAAGGAAGCTGAGGATACCATGGACTGAGCACGGGAGAGGATGCAAACGAGTAGGATGCTCATCTTTACCATCAGAAAGACATTGATAAGTATCCTGGGCGTTATGGGGAAACACACCTATTCCTCAGATAAGAGACTCTCCCTCCTATATTAATAAAAGTTAACAGGAAGTTCTTGGGAAATTCATGGAAGTTCTTTAGACTTCTATCAGAGTTCAATAGAACTACTAGGCACTTGATATTAGTCGGCAGTTAGCCGAATACTAAGGAGTTAGCTTTTAGTCGAAGGTTACCAAGTTCCTAATATTTTGGGTACTTTAAGTCGATTAGCAACCGATATAGCACGATTATAACCTTCAGTGCGAAAACGACTCCACTAAACTGGGATGCGTAATGGGAAAAGAGGGCCTGGTGAATTTAATACTCACAGGACGGATAGAGAGAAAGAGAGACAGGGGAAAACAGCAGTAGAGCTCCGTGATAGGCCTGAGCAAATGGATGGTAGAACGGAGTTTGGGGAAGATACCAAGAGAAAAAAATTGAGAGCTACGAAATAAGGAACACGGGACATGAAGAAGAATATTTGAACTTAAGTTTGGGTAGAGGGATGAACCATTGGCAGAAGGAGACAATCATTTCTTTAACCAGTTGCTTCAAATTGTCATGACATGTTTCCTCGTTTCACGTGACATATTTGTGTAACTTTCTCTAATATTTTTAATAGATTTCACCAATGATTCGCTCTACCACAAACACGCTTCTTCATTTGGAACTTGTTCCTCTTCTTCTATGTGCCTTGTACCTTCGGGGCATAGGCGATCAAAGTCTTTCACGTTTCCCTATACCTGGTGGCTCTGAGAACGCCTTCTCCTGTTACACCATGTAATCCTCGTTCCGACATCCACCTGATCAGGTCCTTTAAATATGTTATCCTATCTCTTTTTCCCTCTATTTGGCCTGTTAGTATCAGATTCTCCAAGCCCTCCTTCTTCATTGCATCTCGCAGGAAATTCAGCTGTCTCTTCCTGATGCTCAGTATTAATTTCCTTTTTGTTTCTATCATTTCCAAGACCTCATTATTGCTCACATGCTCGATCCATGATATTCGCAGCATCCTTCTGTAGCACCACATTTCAGTTACTTCAAGTTTTTCTTTCATCTTTGATGGCATTGTCCAGCATTCACTGCCATATTGAAGGACGGACAGCACGTAGCAATCCAGTACTCTCTTCCTAGTTTCTAGCGAAATTGTTCTGTTTCTTAATACTTTACTTAACTTCTGGAATACTTCCTTCGCCATGCCAATTCGCCTTCGGATCTCTGTGTTGCACTTTCCGTCTTCTGTTATAACGCTTCCCAGGTATTTTTAAATATACCTTCTGCGTATATAGTTAAACTGATTTCATTCGAGATATCTAAGGCGACAATATGGCAGTGACTGCTGGACAATATCATCAAAGGTGAAGGAAAAACTTGAAGCAACTGAAATGTGTTTCTACAGAAGAAATCTGCGAATATCATGGATCGAGCATGTGAGCAATGGTGAGGTCTTAGAAATGATGGAAACTAATAGGAAATTAATACTGAGCGTAAGAAAGAGACAGCTGAAGTTCCTGGGACACGCAATGAGGAAGGAAGGCTTGGAGAACCTGATACTAACAGACCAGATAGAGGGAAAAAGAGATAGGGGAAAGCAACGGAAAACATATTTGAAGAATCTAATCAGGTGGATGATGGAAGGAGACTTGCATGGTGTAACAGGAAAAGGCGTGCTAAGAGCCACCAAGGATAGAGAAACATGGAAGGCCATGATTGCCTACGGTCTGAAGGGACAGATCACATAGAAGAAGAAGAAGGCGATTGTACATGTCAAGTTTATTATTACCCACTTCGCCGATACAGTGTATAATGATAATCATGTCAAGGAAACTACAGAAGAGAAATTCATACATTTTCTCGCCTAGGAAGTTGTTTCTGTTGAGTTAATCAACAATTATTTTTGCTGATAATAGATAATAGATTGCAGGAGTGTTGAGATGACACTAGGGATTTGTGTTTAAAGTTCTCCGCATCGCCCATCTCCTTTGGGCATTGGTAGTCTTATCAACGTAAACATCATTTTAGTTCGAATAAAATCCTAAAGGAGTAAACACGTCACACTAATGTTCTCCACTTTGTGATCGGCCTCTGGAAGATTTATTCTTAAAAATGAATATATCGTTTTCCCATATAATTAGATGAGTTATTTTAAGGGGTCACGATAAGCCAGATCTTGGTGTTGTCAATATTAATTAGATACATTTGATGATCGTGATATGGCTATAATAAATGTGCCATGTGTAATTCAGACTGTGGAGATCTGTTACGTGTTTTTGTTAATATTACTTATCATAAAAATAGTTCAATAATAATATTGGTTGAATTTGTATTGAGCACTTTAAATAGTAAATGCTACTAACTGTGAATTCTTACTTCATTTGTGCATCCTCTTATATATATATATAAGAAAAATTAAGGCAGACACGTTATTTCATGGTAAATCGGAAGTGAAAGATTTATTTCAGGCGAACCATTATCAGATTCCGTCTTTATTTTACAAAGGATTTTACACGAATCTTTTGTAACATAAAGACGGAAGCTGATGATGGTTCACCTGAAATAGACCTTTCACTTCCGATTTCCCATGAAATTACGTGTCTGCCTTAATTTTTCTTATATTTGCTCTATATATATTTATATACATATATATTTAAAGGTCTCTTCAAGATTTATGTTACCACTGTATGTATAGGATACTCCTTTGGATTCTTCTATACCCACACTGCATGCTGAAATATATATATATATATATATATATATATATATATATATATATATATATATATATTCAAGAATTAAATATTAATGTTAAGGCTCCAATAAATTATTTTTTAGTGTTTGCTCTTTATTCTTCAGAAAACAATTGACCTCATAGTCTATAATAACCCAACAAGCACTAAACTAAATTATTTACAAAAAACCAATGTAGTGTACCAATTTACATGCCCATTCAGAGATTGCATCTCTGATACTAATCAAAAACCTAGTACATATATTGGTTTTACTACAACCACGCTCTTCCGTAGACTTACATGTCATCTTTCTGAGTACTATTAAACAACATTTCTCTGAAAAACATAAACATGTAGGTAATATCAGACAGATTTTGGTCAACAATACGGTGATCCTTACTCATACACACAGTAAGAGGAACCTGCAGATATTGGAGGCCATGTACATCAAATCAAAACAACCAACACTCAATAAAATCAACTTTAAAACAGGAAATAACATATTACATTGCATTTGACTACATGGCTTTGTTGTCATTTCGCTCTATCCCGCGGTGTGACGTCATAAAACCGCATCGCAAACTTAAGAACTGCGTTTATTATTTTTGGTAACTATTGCCGTTGCCAAGCGGAGTTTTATGTCAACACAAAATAAAATCGTCGGTGATGGTGGATTTTATAATATTTCAGTTTAAACTACCTCTCTGAAGATGGCTCATGTGAGCCGAAAGCTTAGAAGAAAACCAATAAATAATTATCCAAATGTTGGAGAATTTTTGTCTTTATTTTCAACTGAAATTAAAGCAAAAATACGACGTTTAGAACGGCTCATGATTAAGCATAATAGACATTCATTGTCTCTTATATTTAATAGAATATGTTTAGAATATATATATATATATATATATATATATATATATATATATATATATAGTCATCCACAGACAGATCTCTTACGCTGTATCACAGCTCATCAGTACGGTTAGACTCCGATTGCTTTTTACACAGGATTGAAACCCGACCGAATTGGCGTCAGTCGGCGATTCTACCTCTGGGTTATGGGCGTTCGGTAGAGGAAGGCAGACTTTTTACCGTGTATATTGTCATTATATCGGCCCAATAGCCAGAGTGCTCTAATCAATTATTGAATGGGCGATTCGTACATGCCAGAGCAGCTACTGTTTTTCAAAGTCTACCATTCTTCCAGATGTGTGTATGTGTGTGTGTGTGTGTGTGTGTGTGTGTGTGAGCGTGTGGTATCGTTAGCTGACTAATACGATACTTCAATATTTTCTAGCTAAATTGAAATATTCAGATACAATTAGTTTTTGTGCCTTATAATCATCCATACTCAACAGAACGCCCATTCAAAAATTTCCCTTACATTCTTCTCTCCGTATCAAGACTGGCCAAATTCTCCCAGGTGTGATTGTTTGTATAAGCATGTGTAGTAAAAACGTTTCCCACATTTGCAAAGCCAGTGTGAGGATACATGCTCCTTCATTCGTCGGTCGGTAACAGGTAAATTTTATAATTGAATGCATTAGCAGTCTAGTTTGAAACTGAATGCAAAGTCTATTTTAGTATAATCCTACACACACACACACACACACACACACACACACACACACACACACACACACATATATATATATATATATATATATATATATATATTAGCATTATAGCACGGTGTTGCTCGGGTGTAATTAAAGCCTGAAAACTAATCCATGGTCCTGGAGCTCAGACTTTTTGGCACGAAAGATTAAAAAGCAAAATGAATGGATGTAAGTCAAATTTTGATTTCCTGGTATCAATATCAGATAGGTCTTTTTCGTCGTAAACTGAATTTCGAAGGCGAAATATGTTCTCTGAGTAAATGGTATCATGGCTGAGACTAAGAACTACAATAATACCTACTTAGAGCCAAGCCCGAAGCAAAAACTAAAATAAAATGGCTGAAAAAAATCCAGACACACAGGTACATAAACAGGCACACGCACAAACATCTTGCCTTATATATATATATATATATATATATATATATTAATGCAGGTTTCATTGAATAGTATAGACAAGTTTTGTCTATTAATTTTGTGTAGGATCCGTTCATACCGTCTGATATACTTGATGGTGATGTCGTTGAAAGACAACAAAAAATCACAGTATTTGTTGAATTTTTTATCGGGTCTAAGCTTTCGGCTCACATAAGCCATGATCAAAGAGTAAATATTAACACACAGTAAACATAGAACATTTAAGCTATTAACAATAAAGATAATTGAATTGAAAATATAAGTCCATCCCTACCGTGGCGGATGGCCGAAGACAGTGACAAAATAGTGGTGTTATAGTCCCTGGTCTGATTACAGATATTTGAGTACGTTGTTGGAAATATCGAAATTGATTGTATTCAAACCAGGTTTAAACTGTTTAATGTAGAGTGCTTCGAGGATTTTTAGTTTCTGCTTATTATTTTCTTGTTTGAGTATGTACGTGTTATCAACAAGCGTTTTTCTCAGAAGTGTGCGTTGATAACCGTGTTGTTCTAAATGACGGAATATATTTGAATTTTTATTTAAGGGCAACGTCAGACGCCGTGAGAGCAAATTTGTGGTGTGGCCGATGTAGATATTATTGAGGTTGTTAGAGATACATTCTCTAAATGGACATATGAATTTCTATACTACATTGGTTTTTTGCAAATCACTAACGGTGTGGGAAGAGTCGTTGCGGACAAATGAATTAGATGTAGTGGATTTAGTGTAATATATAATGAACTTAATTCTTTTGTTAGAGTCTGTCGGAGAAATATTAGTATTTATGAGTTTTTTAGGATGTTTTCATCTAGTTGGTAGTTGGAGTGCATCTGGCTACGGTATAAGAGAGTGATATGTTTAGGATTGGTTGGGTTAGTATCATGTGTTGTTTTTTCCATGTTAAGCTTTTTAAGAAAATAATGTATTTGTTCATCACCTATGTAGTTGGGAAAATTATTATTGATGAGTGTCTGTTTTATGTTTTTTAGTTCACTGTAGAAGATCTGATTGGTAGATGAATTAACTTTTGCACGATATAATAGATTTTTCATAATGGCTATTTTGTAATAGTGGGGGCATTCACTAATATAATTGAGTGTGGAGGGATTTTTATTAGTGGGTTTTTTGATACGGTGAGATAGTAAATTTATTGTTGTCAGTGTTAATTAATATATCAAGAAAAGGAATTTTGTTATCGTTGCTAAGTTCATAAGTAAATTTTAAAACTGAGTTATTTTGAAACTGTTTTTGAAGTTGTAAGATTTCATCAGTATTTTTAATTGACAGTAGGATATCATCAACATATCGTAGATATATTGATGGTTTTGTAAATTTTGCAAAGGTAGTATTTTCAAGGTTAGACATGTAGAAATTACTAAAAATCGGACCAAGCACTGAACCCATGGAGACTCCGTCACGTTGTATATATATAGTATTGTTTGGATCAACAAAAGGCACTTCAGTAGTACAAGCTAGTAGAATTTTTCTTAGGATGTTGGGATTAATTTTGAGTGGGGGTAATGAAGGATTACTGTAAACATTTCTTATAATTATATCAATAGTTTCACTGACGGGTACATTAGTAAAAAGGTTTTCCACATCAAGTGAAGCTATGATTTCATTATTAGGTTTTTCACTCTTGAGGATTTGGATTGCCTCTAGGGTTGACTTTATGCTGTATTTACTCGGAAGGTAGGGTGTGATAAGCTGGTTAATATGTTTAGTTAACTGGTATACAGGAGTAGGAATTTGGGATATGATAGGGCGGAGAGGATAGTTAGGTTTATGAGTTTTTATGGTTCCGTATATGTAACCAGGTTTATAGTCACCAATAATTTTAGGGAGTTTTAAGGAATTCTGATCAGCGTTGTTGGCACTAATGAGTTTATTAAGTTTAGAAAATAATAAGCAGAAACTAAAAATCCTCGAAGCACTCTACATTAAACAATTTAAACCTGGTTTGAATACAATCAATTTCGATATTTCCAACAACGTACTCAAATATCTGTAATCAGACCAGGGACTATAACACCACTATTTTGTCACTGTCTTCGGCCATCCGCCACGGTAGGGATGGACTTATATTTTCAATTCAATTATCTTTATTGTTAATAGCTTAAATGTTCTATGTTTACTGTGTGTTAATATTTACTCTTTGATAATGGCTTATGTGAGCCGAAAGCTTAGACCCGATAAAAAATTCAACAAATACTGTGATTTTTTGTTGTCTTTCAACGACATCACCATCAAGTATATCAGACGGTATGAACGGATCCTACACAAAATTAATAGACAAAACTTGTCTATACTATTCAATGAAACCTGCATTAATGAAAAAATGCTGCCAAAATACACACAATATATATATATATATATATATATATATATTATCGATGAACCTTCTGAACATCGTTTCTTATATCTTTGTCTATAAGTGTATAAAATTTGATTAAAATCGGACCACTTCTCCTATAAACCGATTCTGTTGATTATCGATTTTCGATATTTATCGGGTATACCTCGACCCAAAAGCTAGCTAAGAACACTCGTAGACGCTTATAGTACAACTGTGTACATTTTCAAGAAAATCGGTTTAGCCGTTTTGGAGTCTATAGGTAACGGACGCACACACCCAGGCACGCACACACATATACACACACAGACAAATTTCCACTTATAAACAAGATTAGACTATGTATGTATGTATGTATGTATGTATGTCTTACATTAACTTAGCTAGCCTCACTCACAGACCCAAGCATATACAATATCCCTTGCACCAAAACATTACATTCCTACGTACCATTCTTGCTACAAACACTATAATACCTCAAGACACTCTGTGAAAATCTAACTAAACCCATATGTACAATTTGTCTGAGGGGCGGGGGAATAACTTTTTAAATTGATAACGCCAATGATTTTTACACAATAAATGAAAATGTGTACAAAAACCTAAACAAAATTGATGTTAGTAATAACCACCCCCACAATCTGTAATCGCGGCAGAAACATTAGTTATCTGAGTGAAATTCTAGCAGGGCTTGCACATACCAAGCATTTATACACGCAAGCACGCACACACACAAATACAACAACAAATACGAAAATAATCTCACCCGAAATAAAAAATGCCCTGAATCTACCAGGGAACTAACATTTTTAGGCATCTAATGAATGATGGTTGGAGAATTATACCAAGAAAATGGGGGACAAAAAATAGAAAGTGGGTTCAATGATCATGCATACTATAGCTAAGTTTAACCATCTTTAAAAATAAAAGAAAAACTAAACTCTCCTACTTTCGGGTGGGGTTGAAAATGTTTAGTCCAGGATCCCCAATATCCTGATACCTAACCGTCATCAAAATGCCACTCCAAGTAAGCTCCTTTCACTCGGCAGATTCGCACCAGATTTAACCACCTTTTGCTAAATTCTGATGAAGTGAATCGTCGCCTTTCCCTCCTGATTTTGACTTTAAGCTGATGCTTAATAAACAAAGTTAGTTGACAAGAGAAAAACTTCTCGTCCCCATAGAATTCCTTCTGTCGCGTCGTCCATATTACGACTCTCATAATACTTAGTAATCATACGAACACATAATGCTCTGCCATAGTCAACGACGGCACCACATTGTGATAAACAGAAGCGACTTCCAGGACAAAGAACTTTCCACGCAGCATGCGAACCAAGAATTCTTCAAGCCACTTACAAAACGGTATTACGACACTGCAATGAAAGAAGACGTGAGACAAATTCTCGACCACCGACTCACCGCAGCGGACGCAGTTTGGCAAAACAACCAAACCCGCTCCTTTAAGCTTCTTGCCGACCCAAAAACTCTTTCGCATCACCAGTCAGGTGAGGGATGCCTCGTTGTTAGTGAGGTATTTCAACCCAAGCGTCAAATCGCCTCCTACTTCGTCAAACCGTGCTCGCCAATCAGATAATCCCGAACGGCCCACCTCACTAGCACCCGATATAATGCCCGAAAGGACAACGCCTAGACGCCAGAGAGGCCATCTGACGCCCGTAAAGGAAAACTGAGTGCTCAGCGGCATTCACGATAGAAGGAACATTCGCCTCGAGTTGAACGGCCGGCCTGCTCCTCGCACAAATGCACACTTCTTAGGGATGGAAAGATTTTGTGGGCATCTACCTTCTAGAATTCACCATTCTCATCCCCTTGCGAACACATTCGGTCTAGGAAGGCAATGCGAAGCGTATGTTGACGAATCTCAACACTAGACCGCCCTCAGAAGGATGGAGGTTACAGATCTCGCGACACACCTTAGGAACCTTGCCTTTTTCTCAGAGGAAGGAGAACAAAACCCTGACTAATATCATTAATATGGCATATGAGAGTGGAAGCACAGCGAGTCGGTAAAGGAGAATCGGGTAGATGTGTGAAACACATACTTGCGCCATCCCCTTGAAGGAAAGATTCCTCAAAGACCACAGACAAACTGTGGCCTCGGCCTTTTCTCATATCTCCGACCAATTCATTTCCAACTGAAGATCAGGACCGAATCAGACGCCGAGAATCTTGACCGGCACGTCCTTCCAGTGGAAATGACCGAGAAGATAAACACCCTTCCACACGCCCAACCGCAAGCCAACAGACTTATCGCGGTTGATCTTTGCCCCTGTCACCGTCTCATACCCTCTGATTTCCTTGTTGACTTCGTCAATCTCGGCTCTGCTCGGCACAAGAGCAGAAATGTTGTCAGCATAGGCAGGATACCCGGCTGAGGTGGTAGCACCAGGTAATGAAATCCCGCGAAGGACCGGATTCACCTTCAACTTGCGAAGGAAATGTTCCAACGCAAGAACGTAGAGCAAAGGCGAGAGCGGATAACCTTGATGAATAGAGCGAGTCAATAGGAAAGGTTCCGATCGTAATTCATTCACTTCCACTAGTGCACCGGGGGGACGCGTACAGAAGTCGAATCCAGGTGCGAAAATTCGACCCAACATAGCCGCCGAAAAAGGAGACTCCAGAAAACGATGGTCAACCTTATCGAATGTCTTGAACTGATCTAAATTGATCAGCGCGTCTTCAGATTCGACTTTTTCAATGATCAAGCGTACCAAATGAAGGCTGTCCTGAATAGTCCTACCCTTCACAGCACAAGTCTGCTCAGGGCTAATCAGACTAGGCAGGACAGCCGTTTGCAGGCTGTCCTGCCTAGTCTGATCTTGTCTAAAATCTTTAACTCTGTATTTAACATAGTCAAACACCTGAAGTTATCTACTAAATCCCCTCTGTCCTTGGTTTAGCGCAGCAACTTCATGTATAGACCCCTGCCTCACCCAGTTGTTGAAAATCAGTGACAGCAAGGAAACAAGAACGGGCGATTGCCTCAAGTACAGTTCGTAAGGAAAACCATCCAATCCCGGAGACTTATCCCGGTCAACCAGTTTGAGCGCATCCCAGATCTCAGCCTCTGTTACGGGACCTTCGCACCCAGCCGCTTCAGCCCCCTCGTGGCGGGGGAAGTCGGCCAAATAGGCATCGAACTGAGCAGTACTCAGACCGGGTTCCCTGGTGAACAGTCCCTGAAAATAGTCACGAAAAGCCTAGACTCTGCCCGAGTTTGTAGTCACGGTTCTCCCATCCGGCAATGTGACGCACGCGATATGCCCTTTGCCAGCATTTCTCAATTCATCTACACGTAATTCTGCGGCCATATTCGTTGACTCAGGAGACATTCTCTTTAACCTAGCCCTAACTACCAGCGCTTGATTCTTCTTGACAAGCAAAGAGGGTTACTAAGGCTACGTCCCGACTAACAAGGGATCTGATAGCCCGATCAACTTTGGCCTCTACTGCCGTTTGTGCTGCTAATCTTTGTAGTTGAGTTGATGGCTATATTCAGAAGCCAGCGACCTAACCTTGGATTTTAATGATCTCTACCACTTATTCCCAAACACAGAACCCGTCAATTCTCGCTTTATCATTAGTTTCAACTAGTCCTGGAAATCTTGCTCTTCAAACAATGAATAGTTTAATTTTCAGTAACCAGCCAATTTACACCTAGGCTTATGTAAGTTTACACGTACCCGGACGTGCCTATGATCCGAGTAAAAAGCCAAATGAAAATTGGACAACTTAAGAGCCTTACATCGATTATCTTAACTAAAACTCGGTCGATGTAGCTATCACACACCACCGTAGCCGATATGCTCCTATTAG
Organism: Ascarosepion bandense; assembly: GCA_037127315.1. Taxonomy (NCBI): domain Eukaryota; kingdom Metazoa; phylum Mollusca; class Cephalopoda; order Sepiida; family Sepiidae; genus Ascarosepion; species Ascarosepion bandense. Next base: position 3,477,392 of record JBBBDQ010000815.1, on the reverse strand, counting down.
TCCAAGTCCATACTATATCCCGGGGGTGTTCATTTCGGTACTTATCGACAAGATCACGCACGTCGATAAAGTCCCTAAATGGATTTACATCCGGGCTGTTAGTATCCGATCTTTCTCCTATGCGATCTATATCGGGGTCAAGGACGGCATTCCAGTCGCCCGCTAAAACTACCCGACGAGATGTCGTCAAAAACGGCTCGATCTGCCGAAACAAAACCGGCCGCTCCGCATGGTCATTGGACGCGTAGACCCCAATGAGACGAAGAGACTTATCCTTTATAGTAACATCCAGCACACAGTCTGCCTGCCGGATCTGTGAAGACAAGGGAACACACCGCATTCAAGAACTTGCTCAGTAGCGTCCATCAAAACATGCTGAATAGTGAGCGAACCTACTAGACAGTATATCCTCATGATCGCGAATGGAAAACGGGTTTCCTGTATACAACATACATCCACATCGAGGCGCTGAAGATCACGGCTGAGACACATTCTGCGTGACTCTGATCTCAGGCCCAGCCATTCACACTAGCTGACCAGAGAGCCATTATCAGTCCGATTAAGTTTGAGGAACAGCACCAAACATCACAAGTGACAGGACACCGACGGCCTGTCCCATTGTGCCTTGGCCAATCTCAGTCTTGTTAGTGCCATCAAGAGACAGGCCACCAATGTCCCAAGGAAACTTTAAAGGAGGGGTGAACAAAATTGGGAGCCTCCCAGAACAAAATTGAATCAAATTTCTCGACAGATTGTCCCTGATGTAAGATAAAGGAGGATTTGCCGAAATCTTTCATTTTCTTCAGCTAAAATTTCCCAAACTTTCTGAGATCCTTGTCCTGATCTCACAACAGAGAGGATCCGTTTAGCTTTTGGAAAATTCCTCGGATCCTCAACATCTGGTTCATAAATATTTTCAAAATTTAGGAGTGTCTTAAATTATTTTGTTTTTTTTGGAGAGCACAATTGCTCGATCTGCTTGTTCCAATGAAATTTACAAATGTCAGTTTCTTTGTTAATTAAAGCCTTAGGTTTTTTGGCTTTTACGTCTTCAATTGGTCTTTTGTGTTTGATCCCTAGCTAGGGTACTTTCATTTGACTAGTCATTTTTGGAGGTTTTGCTTAAAAAGTTTCCAACACTTTCTTTGATTTGTCGGAAGGATCCTTCTTTGTAGGAGACCCAAATAAGTTCCTCCTCACCGGCTGATCAGCGGCGGCCATCATTAAATGAAAACATTTTTTTTTAAAATATCTCACTTTTTTGAATTTTATGTGAACTAATTTCAGTAGATGAGGAGGGAAAAGGGAGAGAGAAAATACGACACAAAGGCGAGTTGGAGTTGGGGATAATTTGAACATTTGCAAGGGAAGGAAAAAATAAAAATAAAAACAATGAGATACACAAAATTACATACTGATACAAATCACCCAATTATGAAAGAGGAAGGTTTCAAATTAAAAACAATACAAGAAAAATAAACTCTCAAAAGAAATTAAAAGTGAGTAGAAGTGTTAACTAAAACTTTTTAAAATTAAAGAGAAATTAATCTTAAAAGGCAAACACAAAAGTTAAATAATCCCACCTACAAAAGAGGAGGAGATAAAATACAAAAATCTTTAACAAAAAATCAACTTATTTGGGGGCAAAATACAATAATCCCACCTATGAAACAGGAGGATTATAATACAATAGTAAAAAAAACTTTTAAAATAAAAAGAATTAGCCTAAAGCGGCAGGAAAAAATAAACAACAAAAAGAATACGAAAGAAGATAGGTTTAAAATACAGAAGAAATAACCCAAGAACGGCTTAAGGGTAAATTTTCGTTTTAAATCCCGTCGTTTCCCGCTTAAAATTTATCCAAAATAGCATTATCTCTGTGCAAATGCATAAGCTGAACTCAAATTAAGTGTTAGTTATTGAAGAAACTTACATTTTTTAAATAAATGTCCATAAAAAACGGACTATATCTTGCACTTTTTCTCTCCCGTATCTCTTACAAAGTCATGTACTTAACTGCAGAATGACGGACTGCGTAATGCAACGAATTTTTGCTCGATTTACGAATACTTCAGGCGATGTACTTCCGGGAATTAAAGTAATGCGCTGTTGTATTTCTACGCTTATTGCTCTCAAAACAGGAAGTTCATCGCCGGAAGTCTCAGTAAAGGACGAAATTCGACCAAAATTGCTGCTACGTAGAATGTCATTCTGCAGTTACTTACATGACTTTGTGAGAGTTGCGGGAGAAAAAAATACGAGATATAGTTCGTTTTTTATGGACTTTCAAAGCAAAAATGTTAAGTTTCTTCAATTACTAATTGTTGATTTGAGTTCAGCATATACATTTGCACAGAAATAATGCTATTTGGGACAAATTTGAAGGGTGAAAAGCCGTGGGTACATAAAACGAATATTTACCGGCTTAAGTAATAACAAATAAAACTTTTCAAAAAGAAAATAAAAAGAATTACAAGAAACTTTTTAAATAATAAATAGAAGGGCGGAAAGACTTAAACTAAAAAGGCAAGAAAAACACGGAGGAAAAAAAAAGGAAAACAGTAAGTTGTAAACTAAGTAACAAAATACGAAAGTAAACTAAAAGATTAATTTCAGTAAATGAAAAAAATTGGCTGGGAGGGGCTGAAAGAAAAATTCACAGGAAATAAAAGTTCAAAAATAGCCAAAAATTGGTCACTGAAAAAGAAAAATTAGATTAAGAAAAAAAATAAAAAGACGAACTTGTTTTGTCAAAACGTAAACAATAACAAATACGGCGGCCGAAACCGGGTTTTAACTGAAAATAAGAATAAAATAAAATGGAAAACAGAGAAAGGAAATTTAAAACAAAAGTGAACAAAAATAAAATGCAATGAAAAGTAAACTGAACTAAATAATTCAGATAAAGTCTTTCACAGGAAAACAATAGGTAAAAGTAATAACAGTAAAGTCAAAGCAGGTCAAGTCCGGAACTTCGGAAAAACTTCAAGATTTAGTTTTACAAAATACAACAACTGCGGCACAAGGCTAAAAGGGGGATAACTTCGGAAAAACTTCTCCCGTTGACGTTCTATTAACTCTTATCAATATACGAGGTAGAGTTCATTGCCTGAGGAATAGGTGTGTTTCCCCATAACACCCGGATAGATAGAAATGACGAAATAAAAGGTTAATTGGTGACACCTCAGCCTTGAAAATCTTACTGGAATACAGAAGCTTATCAATGTTGTGGCGCAGTGGATATCGACTCGGAACGAGAAATCGGAGAGCCGAGTTGGAATTCCAGTTGAATTCCTTGCATTCACTTACGCGCAAATACACTTGGGAAAGGTATTAATCAGTCTATTCCTTCCAGTTATGGGGTAAATAACAGGGCAGATTGGGTTCTATAGCCTTGGTCGGCAACCAGTTTACCGCAGAAAGCAATGACAGCCTACTGCGGGATAATCTTCTGCCCAGTCATTCATGTATCTTTCGAGAGATGATCGCCCAAGCGTGTTTCACGTATGGCACTTAATTGACTGATCAGAAAATGCCAAACAATTCAACGCATCTACGCCAAGAACGCATACGAAATCTAATCATAATTTCAATTCGAAACCAATTTTACATCAACGCTTTAAGACAATCCGTATCGTGACATTGTCAGTTCAGTTCTGTTTCCCAGCGATGAGTTTATTGAATTTTCTCCTCAGTGAACTTAATTTCTATTTATTGCCACAGCTGTCTACAATTTTATCACAGGATAACCTCCCAATAACTTGTTTGACGATAGCTCGTCCATGACGCAAAGTATTTAATCATTTACAAACAGGAGATAAGACATAATGCCCCCAACATGCATTTGTTTAATAATATATATATATATATATCTATATATATAAATATATATATATATATATATATGTCTAATCGATATATATATATATATATATATATAAATATATACAAAAAGTGTATATATGTGTGTGTGTGTGTGTGTGTGTGAGAGAGAGAGTATGTCTGTGTGTGTGTGTGTATTATATGCACCTGATAATTGCATAGTGCATGAAATTCCACGTCGTGTTTGAAACAAAAGATAAAAAAAATATATATATAGTCCTTTGTCATATATATATATATATATATATACTTCTTATAAATATATATAAGAAGAAATTAAGGCACACACGTTATTTCATATTAAATCAGAAGTTTAGGCCTATTTCTGACGAACCATCATCAGCTTCCGTCTTTATTCTACAGAAGATTTTATACGAATTCGTGTAAAATCTTCTGTAAAATAAAAACGGAAGCTTATGATGGTTCGGCTGAAATAGGCCTAAGCATCTTATTTACCATGAAATAACGTATCTGCCTTAATTTTTTCTTACATACGCTCTATATATATTTATATACATATATATTTAGAGCTTTCTTAGAGAGTTATCCTACCACTTTATGTACAGGACACTCCTTTGGAGTCTTCTATATCTACACCGGATGCTCATATATATATATATATATATATATATATATATATAAGCTAAGTACTAGCGTTCTGCCAAGATCTCATCAGTTTACATTTGATTTAACAAGATGTACCCATAAATTATGGACTAGGAGTTTCATCATCCACATTTCTTGTTTGTGGAACTCCATTGCAGCGCTATGCTTTCAAACCAATTTTAATATTCCAAAAATTAAATGCAGTGGCAGTAGTTATCTCTTTACGGTTTCCATTCATTATTAATTTTTATGATCCTAATCTTTCCACAACTTTTTGTATCTTTCAAGGCGTAAAACACTAACGGTCGTAATTATTAGGCCACCTTTTTTTTTAAAAAGAAATGTTATATTTCATACTATTTTTAGACTTTATTTTCAAGTGGATAATTCTAAACGAAAACAGCATGTTTCTTTTGTTATTATTAGTTTGCAAATGTCAAGGAAGCAAAGATGAACTCATCCGAATCACCCTAAATACTATTGGGCGTGTATAATGACAATATAGATTCTAAAAGTCTGCCTACTTCTACCGAACGCGCATAGCCCAGAGGTAGAATCGCCGACTGACGCCAATTCGGTCGGATTTCAATCCTGGGTCAAAAGCAATCGGAGTCTAACCGTACTGATGAGCTGCCCTATAATCAGGACCTTATAATCAGCTGCAAATTAATAGGCTCAGCTTGTCCCCCTAAAACTTTTCGTTACAGGTGCCGTCTATGTTTATTGGAGAAGATTCTGATTTTGAAGTATCCTCATCAGGACTTACTTTTGAATCTTAGGAAGGAATTCATTAATAAGTGCCGTCATATGGGGGATATTAAAATTTAATTTTTAAATTTTAATTTTTAAATATTAAGTTTTTTAATTTTTTTAATTTTTAATTTTTTAATTTTTAATTTTTAATTTTTCTTTTTATAATTTTTATGTATATGTGTATGTTTGTGTGTGTATGTGCATATTTGTATATATGTGTGTATGTATGTATATATGTATGTGTGCATATATGTATTTATGTGTGTAAAAATGTTTAGCTATTCAAATGCTCTTTTTTATAATATTCATTAATTTTTTATATTTTTTATATGTATGTGTGTGTGCATAAGCATAATGTATATATATATATATGTGTGTGTGTGTGTGTGTGCATATATATGTGTGCATGTGTGCGTGTACACTTATATATTGTGTGTGTGAATTTTTGTATATGTGTGTACACATATATACACACAGAAAAACACATACATAAACACACACACATACATGCACATACATACATACATACATATATTCACACAGATACCCACCCACCAAATTCAAAAAGTATCGCCAAAGCAATAAAAAGAATCAGATGACGATAGAAGACAATCACAGAATAATTCCTATATAACGAAGGCGCCCAAAATCATTTCAAATTGGTGCCAGCTCTTAATTTATTTATTTAACTGTTTATCCATTTATACACGTGTTCATGTGAAAAACTGACAATCCCACAAACATTTCAACGGAGGAGAGCAACATTTGATTTATTGATTTATTTACTTATTTATTTATAAAAAAAACACCTTGGCCCTTGTAAAGAAAAGGAACTCGATATGTAAAGTCACAAGTTTATTCGACTGAAGACAGTCAACTTTCGACTCAAAACAGGTGTAGCGTCACAAATACCTTTATGGATTCTTAATGTATCATAACATGAATAAGGACAACAACAATAAATATAGACTTTAAACAAAAGTTTCTCGGCCTCTCACACCTTTTTATTCTATACCAATTTCTTTCGTTGGAACAACCCTATTTCTTTATGCTATATATATATATATATATATATATATATATGTAACACTATTTGCAATATACGAACTTTTGTCATAATCTTTGTTGCAATATTCAAGATATTTCGGCTTTTGAAATTCCTATCCTCCTTCAGATAGTTAGAATTCAGAAATTACTCCTTTATTTTGTCCGTCAGGTTAGATTGTTCTAATTCCACGAGTCATGCCTCCTTCAGATCCCTCAGTATCAGTTATTCTCTTTTCACTCAATACATACACACATACACTCACAGATTTTTATTTGTATATATACATATTAACCTTTTGAGAGTGAGTAGCTGTATCTTAGTGTAGCTATGTGTGTAAGTGAATGTAATTGCAGATATGTTCAAATATTATTGAGTACTTAAGTTTTGAAGGTTGCACTGGTAAGTAGTACAAATCACGATTATGTTCGCACTTTTGGGTCTATTGACAATTAACATCGCAAACAAACACACAGACGCACACACATATTGATCTGATGATGTTAACAATTTTCTTTTTTTTTTTTGGTCCTTTTCCTATTCACCGATTGTTCAATTAACTCTGTTTTACCTCCTTCAAATTGGTCGTTTTCCACTCGATAAACGCCAATTGCAATTGGTGCTAAATGGAAAGCGTTGCTCGCTTATAATGAGATCGAATCGATATATCAATATGCTTCATTATTCCATGTCTTTATCCATTTCAATCCAATAATCTATAACATCATGCTTCAATATTGGTACAGATAGAGTTTTGCATCTGTACCATTGCATGTGCTAATGCTTTTTATAAAATGAACACCTCCCCCACACACCACCCACTCACACAAACATACACACACACACACACACACACATATATATATATATATATATATATATATATATATATATATATGTGCTATGTCCTTTCAGGACGGAGGCGATTATGGCTTTCCACATCTCCCTGTCCCTGGTGGCTCTAAGCAAGCTTACTCCTGTTGCAAAATGCAATCCTCGTCCGTCATCCACCTGATCTTCTTCTTCTTCTATGTGTCCTGTCCCTTCAGGACGTAGGTGATCATGGCTTCCCACGTGTCCCTATCCCTGGTGGCTCTTAGTACGCCTTCTCCTGTTACACTATGCAACATTCGTTCCGTCATCCATCTGATTAGCTCCTTCAAATATGTTATCTTCAAATATGTTATCAGTTGCTTTCCGCTGTCTCTTTTTTTCTTTCTATCTTTCTTCAAGCCCTCCTTCCTCATTGTCTGTCCCAGGAACTTCAGCTGCCTCTACCTGATGCTCAGTATTAATTTCCTTTTTGTTTCCATCATTTCTAAAACCTCATCATTGCTCACATGCTCGATCCATGATATTCGCAGCATCCTTCTGTATAATCACATTTCAGTTGCTGCAAGTTTTTCCTTCATCTTTGATAATATTGTCCGGCATTCACTGCTGTATTGAAGAACAGACAACACATAGTAATCCAGTATTCTCTTCCTTGTTTTTAGCGAAATTGTCTTGTTTGTATTAACTTACTCAACTTCTGGAATTCTTCCTTCGCTATGCCAATTCCCCTGCGGATCTCTGTGTCGCACTTTCCATCTTCTGTTATAACGCTTCCCAGGTATTTAAATTTTTGTGCTTGCTTGATTCTAGTATTCCAGACCTGTATCTGGCATATTGTGCTGCCCGTTTTACTGATGATCATGCATTAGGTTTTCTTGGAGATTATTAGTAGTGCTTTCTTGTCACTCTCTTCAGATACCTTTTGGAGGATGTCTTGTACTTTCCTTTCTGTGTCTGCTATCAGCACTGTATTATCTGCGTAACTTAAGTTGTTTAAATTGTGGACTCCTATGACAAATCCAAGCATCACTTCTTGGGTCCTCAAAATATTCTCGCTGTACAAGTTGAAAAGGTCCGGTGAAAAGGCACATCCTTGTCTCACGCCCCTTTCTATCTTTGTATATCTGTTGAATTCGTTACCTGTCCTTATACAAGCGGTTTGCTGCCAGTAAGATTCTTGATTGCTCTTAATTCTTTCCCAAATATGTCAAGGCTGCCAAGCATCTCCATCAAGTCTTTGTATTTTGTCAAACACCTTCGCATAATCAATAAAGCACAGTTATAAGTCCTTCTTCATTTGTATTGCCCTTTTAGAGAGCATGTTAAATTTTGCAAAAAAATTGTGGTGTCCTTTTGGTAGCTTAGAGTAGTAGATAAGAAAAAACAAAAAGAAAATTCATTTCATGGTTTTCCTTGCTTTGTTTTTACTATTCTGTTTTCAGAAGAATTTCATTTGTTTTTTTTTGTTCTGAAGTTTATAAATATATTAATGTTTAATTTAAAATTGATTTATGTAATGTAAAATATTTAATAACATTATAATTCGTCTCTCTGTCCCCTGCCACTTTATAACACGTGCTATCGCAAAATATGCATGGGCCGGAATTAGAATGAAACAGAAGTCCTCTTTGAGAAAGGACGAAATTTTAAAGCAAATATCTTGTTTACTGGAAATGTGATGCATTCTCTTTTGCTAGGTATGTGTAACTGGGGGAACAGACTTTTTTGTACATGTCTACTTGTACTAATTATATACATAATATTTATGTTCTTTCTTCCACTCCTCACTTTTTACGGGATGTTAGCAACGCGGTAGGATAAAAAAAATTAAACCTACAAAGAGTAGAGGAAATCATGATGAGTCAACAGCCAGCTAACTAGAGGTGGTGTCTCAATAAATCACTGTGGAGAAGGCAACATGATACCACTCAACTATGTATCTATCCTGCGTATAATCGTGGTTATACAACGAAAATATTTAAACCTAACGGCGTGAAGGGGATTGCTTCCAAAGAGAGCAATTCCTCGCCCGGTAAGGAGCGACATGGACAACAGGTGTCACCTGACCGTCATCCGGCGACTTTTAGCAACAACGGCGTAAAGGGGACAGTTTTTTTCCCGAAATTTGTCCCTCGCTCGGGAAGGAACATGAGCAACAGGTGTCTCTGGACCGTCACGCTGCGATTGTGCGCAACAACGAAAGGATTAACTTGCGGTCATGGAATATCAGGACCGTTAAACAACTGCGGACAACTAGAGAATGTCAAGCAAGAGATGAACAGACTAAAAATCAATATTCTGGGATTATTCAAACCGAGATGGCCAAATGATTGAGACTTCAGCAGCGACAACCGTAGAATAATATACGAAAGAGGCAAAAAGAATGAAAAAGTAGTCGGGTTAATACTGGAAAAAGAAATGAAGAAATGTGTTTTGGGATACTGCCAGTTTTCCGACAGAGTTCGCCTGGTCAAACTGAAAAGGTGACCGTTCAACATAGCAATTGTAGTCATCTATACAACAACAACACAAAGCACCGAGGAAGAAGTAGAATCTTCCCACTCCACATTAGACAATGCCAGTGCTCAATGTAAAAGCCAAGAAATCAGGATCATCATGGGAGATTTGAATGCCAAAATAGGCAAGGAGAGAGAAGGTATGACAATTGGCAACTTTGGTTTAGGAATTCGCAAGAAACGAGGAGAGAAATGGGTCCTATGGTGCATTCTGTATGCAGGTAATGACTAACACCTGGTTTCAAGAACACCCACGGTGTCTATAGGCATGGAGAAGCCCAGGAGGTGACACGAAAAACCACATAGACTACATAACCATAAACAGCAGATTTAGAAATGTATTGGTTCAAAGCAAAGTTTATAAAGGCGCTGACTGCAAACGAAAGGTGAAACTCCGGAGATTGAAGAAGCCTGTGCATCACCAAAACTGAAATACAACGCGCTTGTGAATGACCTGAACTTACAGAAAGAATACACTGATACGAAGAACAAATTGGAAAAAGAACACTCGAAATAAAACTCGCTAATGGAAGCAATCGTGACATCTGCTAAAACAACATTGCCCCAAAGGAAATTAGGCGTAGAAAGAAAAACGAGTGGATGACTGAAGAGATTCTAGACATGATGCAAAAGAGACAGAAAATGATATCAGACATGGAGTGGAGTACAAGTAACTACACAAGGAAATAAGAAAATGCAGACAAGCTAAAGAGGAATGGCTCAATGACAAATGTGCGGAAGTAGAGAGATTGAGCAGGAATAATAAAGCAGACATGCATAAAGAAATATAAGAAATGATAGGACAAAAAAAAACATTACCTTCAACAGGATGTATACAATCTACGGATGGAACAATCATTTTGGAGAAAGAGGAAATACTCCACCGATGGAATGAATATATAAAAGAACTTTTCCATGACAAGAGAGAGCAACCAATAATACGCAAAGATGAGGACAAACCGGAAATATTAAAATGTGAAGTGGAATCTGCAATAGCCAAACTAAATAGAAACAAAGCAGCTGGACTAGATGACATAGTCATAGAGCTGCTGATATCCCTGGACGAATTTCGTATAGAGATATTTACAGAAATAATAAATGAAATTTATCATAGTGGTGTAATACAAGATGGCCACAGAAAGTCGATCTTCATAGCACTACCTGAGAAACCAGGAGCAAACGAGTACGAACTCCACAGATCCATTAGTTTAATGAGCCATATAACAAAACTGATCCACCTGATCAGGTTCTTCAAATATGTTATCCACTGCTTTCCCCTGTCTCCTTTTCCCTCTATCTGGCCTGTTAGTATAAGGTTTTCCAAGACCTCCTTCTTTATTGCATGCCCCAGGAACTTTAGTTGTCTCTTCCTGATGCTCAGTATTAATTTCATTTTCGTTTCCATCCTATCCAAAACCTTCTGATTGCTCACATGCTCGGTTCATAATATCCGCAGCATCCTTCAGCTGCTTCAAGTTTTTCCTTCATCTTCGAAGATATTGTCCAACATTCACTGACATATTGAAAAACCGACATCACATAGCAAGCCAGTACTCTCTTCTTTGTTTTCAGTGAAATTGTCCTGTTTCTTAATACTTGACTCAACTTCTGTTATGCTTCTTTCGCCATGCCAATTCGCCTTCGGATCTCAGTGTTGCACTTTTCATCTTCCGTTAGAACACTTCCTCGTATTTAAGCAGAATATGAAATGAACGTAAGTGGAGACAGATTGAATTAGAATCTTTTTTAACTAATTCATTCCCCTAATGATGCCTGTTCTCAAAAAAGGCTACTTGCTAATTAATCAAAATATATATAATTCCCTTTAAATCTTTTAATAAAAAGAAAAACAAAATTAACTTAATCTGACATCGTTGGTTTCATTAAAGGTTATCATAAATCATATAATTGGTTGACTTAAAATTGGTCAGTTTTTAGATTTAATTTGCTACCCTTAATGATACAGGCGATTTTATGAAAAACATTTCCTTATACTGGGTTTTAAGAAAAGTATATAGGTCTGAAATACTAGAATAAAAGTGTGCAATCGCGTAAATTACCTGCAAATGAAGAACAGTATCGAAACAAAAACATACCTAGTTAAGCCGAAAATCAAATCAAAAGAATGTTTTACTAATAACGTCATTTTTACGGGCAACACAAAAATACTTATTGGGAATCAGATTGAGATATTCACCTACAGTATAGCAAACGGACCATGTAACAAGGTCATAAGTAAAACATATTTCTAATTATAAACAATTATGTCGTATTATTGGAATGTGCCAATGGTGTAAACAATAAAGAAAAATCGTTGGGCCTGTTTCGAATTCGAGTCGTGATCTTTGCATTTAATTCTTTTCAAATAATTTCTCTCACCAGCTATGGGGTAAATCGCAAGACAGGCATTTTCTCACTCTATCAGAAACACACTAGGTTAGAGATATTTTAACAAGAACTCTATTAGGTTTCGACCAAAGAGAGTGATAAAAATGACACATTGAAAAAGAATTATGAAAGAGTCCCAGCGATTGGGCTACGCAGCGTTTACATCAAATGTTTGCCTTGCTGCTACAGTTTATTACGTTAAGTTATAAATAAATTCTGATTAATTATCAATTTGAAGAAAAAAAGTACAATGTCATTTAATTCAATTATATATTCATTAATGTGATTACTGACTTGTTTCAAATTGTAAGATTTCGCAAATCTGGCTGTTTGCTTACGCAAAAACAGCTAAAATGTATATTAATTTGAAAGAACAAATATATATATATATATATATATATATATATATATATATATATATATATATCGGAATGAAGAGGGAACGAAGAAAAAACATTTTTTACAACGTCCAAAACATTAATTTAAAACAGTGCTTGATATATAATATATAGAGCTGTGAATATTTATTCTAAATTATATTTTAGAACATGTACAATTTTTTTATATATCCACTGCAAATCGTACATATGTTTCGACATTGAAACTACAATGTCTCATCAGGTGGTGTGGACAGGAATGGGAAGCGTCTTTTGTTATATTTGGAGAGTTGTGTATAGGATGTTGGTGGGGGTTAATGATAAGGGAACAATTCATGTGAATTGTCCGTTTGAATTTTGAAGAAAGTGATGTGGGTAGTGAACACAGCTGATTAATGAGTGTCTTGGAATCCTGTATACAGATTTAACTCGCAGATAGGATTATAAGTTTTATGACCTTTCTACTAGACTTTATCCTTTGGGTTTCTTAGAGGAGCAGATTAGGGAGGTGTATAGCGTGGGGAATGGGATTGGACTTACCCTTATTTGTACATCTATAGAATATATTTGTATTTAATCACAGTTTTTATAATTAATCTAATTTTGGATATCAATTTTCTATTAAAATTTTAATTTTTTAATTAGATCCCAGTTTGTGGTGTGTAATAGGTAAGATTTAATGTAAGACATAAAATTTAATGTTAGTATTTACGGTAATAGGTAATTAGGTAATGGGTGCGTAACAAGTAGAATTTAATGCAGGAGGTAAGATTTAATGTTGTATTTAAGGTAAAAGGTAAATAGGTAATAGGTATGTTTGTATTTAAGCTAAGAGGTAAAATTCAATGTGTTTATTTAAGCATAATTTTTACAATTAATTAGTTTTGTATATTTAACCTTAAATTTGAATTTAGGAAATCGATTTTTTCTATAAAGTTTTTTAATTTAATTTTTTTTTTTAGATCAGGGTTTGTGGTGTGTGTAAAAGTGTTGTTAGTACTATGAAATTTCATTTCTAAGGGGTCCAAGCTCTGGCTTTCGTAGGTATTTTTTAGCATGACTGTAAGGTTAGTTCTTTAATGTGCTTGCAGTTTACTGTGGTTTCTTGCCTCCGGTTTAAATGCTTATTGCTCTTCATATATTTAATGATTTCAATTTTTTTCTTGAAGACAAAGGAAACAAGGTTCCTTTATTGATTTAGCTGTTCTTACTTGTTTGTGGATTTTCTATTTAACTCTAGGTATTTTATTTTTGTCTTTTAATTTGCAGAAGTAAATGGAGAGAAACGTCATGTTTTGTTATTCTTTGTTATTGAAGGATGAAATTTGATTGTAAAATCGTTTTTTAAATACATTCATGGTGTTTCCGATATATATTTTTTCGGCTTTAGGATTCTCCATGGATTAAATCGAACACATATATATCAGGGATTTCGTTAAACATTTATTAGTCATGGGGCATTGGTTTGGGTTTCTACTGTTACAGAGGTTGTTATTATGGGGCAGACTGGTATTAGTATTGGAGTTATTTTTGTTGTGCGTTTTTAATATTTTGCTGTTATGTACTTTTCTTATCTTTCTAGATTGTTGGAGCAACTATAGCTTAGTTTTATTGTATTTTTATTGAGGGTTTTGCTTAGAGGGTTATTTTTAGGAATGTGCTTATGTATTAGTTTAAGAAATTTATGTCCCAGTTGAAGTTAACTGACTGATTAAATGGAGGGTTATACCATATGATTTTCCTGTTCCTATTCTTGCTTTCTGAGCTTTTGAATTTTTCCACAAAGTTAATTTTGGATTATTGATATCCGCTTCCTTAAGTATTCTGTCGTAAATTACATTGTGTTTATCAAATATTTTTTATTAGAGGAGTGCATGTTAATGCGTCGTTCCACTAATGATGGGATATGCTTGATAATGGGTGATTAGAATTAGGGTTTATATAAATTGGGTTAGCATTATTTTTCATGTAAATTTGAAAAGCGTTCGACACTAAGTCTAATGTTATGTCTAGGAAGTCAACTTGCTAAAAATTAACTATTTTTTGGTTATAATTAAATTAGACAACTACAGACATGTATTAAAAAGTGTTGAATACATTTATGTTTTAGAACATCTGAATATTTGAAAATGAGTTATTTCTGCAATCTAGTTTTCAAACATTCGGTAACTCTGGGATATTTACATTAACTTAGTTATTGTAAATCGCCTAAAGATACCGAAAGATTGGAAACTATGTTTCGGTAATAACTCATTTTCAAATGAAGAAACAAACTGGATCCACCAGACAAAAACATAAAGGCAAATGCGGTGGAATGCTAAAAAAACTCTAAGAAACGACGTATACGTAATCAGGGAAAATGTGAAAGATCCTAGGAAGACATTATTCGTCCTTTTTTATGAATATAAACAAGGGCATATATATATATATATATATATATATATATGTGTGTGTGTGTGTGTGTGTGTGTATTTAGGCTGCAAATTTTCATTCAGACATGTCAGATTAAATAAATTGCAAACAGTGTCTGCTTTTTTCTAATGAAATCCCTTCAGACTCACGGATAATCTTTCGCGTATTACAATCAAAAGTGTCAGAAATGAGCTGTAATTTTGGCAGATGTTATTTTCGATCATTTCTCAAAGTATCCAATTACTTTCAACCTCTATCCCGGGATCATCTTCAGGAGTGTGAGTTATGGTAACAAATGTAACCGGAATACTGTGTTGCTAAAAATTACTGTACATTTTTTCCTGCTTCTAAAAAATTGCTAGCCTTCATTAGAACGTGAAAATTATCCATAATGGATTTTTTTTTGGTTGTTGTGATATCAATGTCAATTTTTATATAAACAAACATAATGTTTGCAATATATTTAATCTGACGTATATATATATATATATATATATATATATATATAATAAAAAAACAGTTTACTGCAACTAGACATTTCCATTATAATTGACAATCAATTTAAAATTCGAAGAATTGTTTGTTATCATTTATTTTTTAAGATGTCTTTGATTGCTGAAGTTGTTATGTTGGTTTAAACTTATATAATTATAATTTATGATGATCTTCTCAAGGTTATATATATATATATTTTATTTAAACAGAATAAACGTCATAGTACACATTACACCTTAGAATTTTTAATATATATGTATATATATATATGTGCGTTCGTGTGTGCGTTTGTTTGTCTCTCTCTCTCTCTCTCTCTCTCTCTCTATATATATATATATATATATATATATATATAATTTGCTTGCCAAATATCATTTTTTTCACTACACTATTGAAAAAGCCATAATCTACGCATGGTCACAAATGAGTACAATCTATATATATTATTTAAACAGAATAGATGTCATAGTACACGTTACATCTCAGAGTTCTTAATATATATATATGTGTGTGTGTGTGTGTGTGTGTGTGTGTGTGTGTGTGTGTGTGTGTGTGTGTGTGTGTGTGTGTGGGCGGGTGTGTGTTTATATATAATTTACTTTCCAAATATCTTTTTTATCATTAAACCATTGAAAAAACAACAATCTATGCATGATTACAACCCAGTACAATATATATATGTATATTAACTTGAGCGATTGTTGATTTTCAGTTGTTTTACTGATAATGCGTTTAAGACCAAGCTGCTCTCTCTCAATCATCACAGGCCACCTCTCCTACCTGTCATAAGCATGGACTACGCGAGTTTCCCCGAAAGCAATTCTTTGCGCCTCCTCGGCCTTACTCTCTCTTCTGATCATAAGTGGAACCACTACATTGAGTCAATAGTACTGCTGCCATATATGGTCAGATGACCCCGCCTTTCCTCTCCGTGTTCTTTACAGGCTCCAAATGAGAATCAGTAATGTGATAGGCACCGACTTGGCGGCTCGACTACAGCAACTTTCCCACCGACTAAAAGTGGTTTCATTTTGTTTGTTCTATAAATACTTCCATGGCTTCTGCTCCAACGAAATTAAGTCACCGGTGTCTCTGCAAAAGGTGTTTTCTTGTGCAACCAGACTGGCAACTGAGTCTCACCCTTGCACAGTTAGATCAACCAAACGAAGGCGACAATTCTACTCCTTCAGCTTCTTTTCCTGCACTTCCAACCTATGGAACTCGCTTCCCTACTCTTGCTTTCCTGACGGCCACAACCTCCAGGAATTTAAATGCAAGGTCAATACTCATCTCTTAACCACTTGACCCTAGTTCTTCCCACACCACCCCGTATATCCTTTCCTTTCTCTCCACCTTTGCAACTGTCATCACACTTGTATTCCCATCCTTCTCTTGTTTCTTTCTAACTGGTTCGTCCTTCTCCTCACTCTCCTCTAATCCTTTTACTCTTATGTAGCCCCCTGCCTTGCTCGCGGTGACATGATTATAAAAAATAGGCACATTGAAAAGCTGTTTGTTATCGCAATGTCCTCGATATCGGGTCGAAGATAGAGCATAAATAGCTTTAGTGCAAAGCATTTGTCATTTTAACTGAGTAGATTCATGCCGATTTTAATGTTTGGTGAGGACACGCTTACGATGGCTTCACTCATCGAGGTTGAATTTCTGCTTTTATTTCTATTTTTTGCTGTTGAGTCCCGGTTACTATTCCTATTTATAAAATGTCTGGTGTCATTGATATTACTGGAAGCAGTCCGGGTGGCAAATGGTTGATTTTGATTTTGATTTTCTTTCATTTTTATTTTTATTGTGAAGGTGTTTCATTTCTATTACATGTTTAATCCATAAATAGGAGAAGGAACTGGAAATCAACAGCAGAAAAAACCAGCTCTGATGAGTGTAGACATCATTACAGTGTCCTCACACACTCTGAAGTCGGCATGAACATGCTCAGAGGTAGAAAGAAACTCATGGAGAGCGTGGCAGCAGAGAGTCCTCAGAAGAGAAGCCCCCGTCAAGCAAGTGTTTCGGCCCTTATCTCCTGACACTCTAGGGGGATTGGGCCACACCCGGTTCATGACTCCGGATGTCCCTCTGCTGCCTTTTTTTTTTTTTTTTTTTTTTTTTTTTTGGACGAGCCACGGATGGGATCCGTGATCTTCTGGATATGCTCATTTTTACTCAAAGACTCCCGCACTAACCACTTAGCCAAAGGTACACCTGATATTTATAGGAAAGTTAAGCCTTATGGAGTTCACTTTTATTCCTCCTTGACCAGATCCAGCTTGAACATCTCTCTGCCGCTTCTGCCATTGCTTTCAGAGCTCTGGTTTTTTCCCTTCCTGCAACTGAGAGCTGTTTCATGAGGCTGTATGCAGACGCTCCTACAAACCCCCTAGCTCCAATTTCTGCAGTGAGGACTTTGACCTGGTAGTCTTCTCTCCTCAGGCTGTTTGCCAGATCAGCATACTTTCCAGTCTTGTAGATTTGAGCTGCCTCCATTAACGAACTCCTTGCACTAAAACTATGTATACATATTCAAATAAATAAAGAACGAAGAAAGTATTAGCATCCATCAAAGCATTAATGTAAAACAGTGCTCAATATAGAAATAGAGCAAAGAATATTTATTATAACTTATAGTTTAGAAAATGTACGAATTACAGTTTATTACATTTTGTTTTGACATCGAAAAAACAATGTCTCCTCAGGTAGTTGATAATGATGGTACTCTTATAACATTATTATTTCTTTATGTCGAAACATTTTTGTAATAATTTATACATTATTGTTTTTTAATCGTGTCACCCCAAGCAACGCATTCCAATGCCACTATAGCGCAGGGGGTTACATAGAGCGATTGGGTATAGGAAATGTCAGAAGGAGGGTGATAGACGACTTAGGATGTACACAGGGAGAGAGTTGGAGAGAGTGGGTGTGAGTTAGTGTGTTAGGAGGTGTCTATTGACCCTAAATTTAAACTCCTGGAGGTTGTAGCCGTCGGGGAAGCAAGCATGCGGTAGGGAATTCCACAGGCGGGAAGTGCGAACAAAGAATCTGTTGAAGTATATATATATATATATATATATATATATGAACTTATTTTTAAATGGAACTATGTCTGTGTGTGTATCCGTTACGTGTAGATTCCGAAACGGCTGAACAAATCATCTTGAAAATTTACACAGTTGTACTATAATCGTCTGCAAGTGTTCTTAGCTAGGTTTTGTGTCGAGGTACCCCAATAAATATCGAAAATCAATAATCGAAAGAATCGGGTTATAAAAGGAGTGGTTCGATTTTAATCAAATTTGATACACTCACAGACAAACATATAAGAAACGATATTCAAAGGATTCAAGGTTATAGTTCTTACAATAGTGCAGAAAATCGATAATATATATATATATATATATATATATATATATAAAGCAAGATGTTTGTGTCTGTGTATGTTTATCTGCGTGTATGTCTGTAATTTTTTTCAGCCCTTTTATTTTAGTTTTTATTTTGGGTTTGGCTCTAATTAGGTATAATTGTAGTTCTTCGTCTCAGCTCTGGTACCATTTACTCAGAGGACTTATTTAGCCTCCAGATTTCATTTTACGACTAAAAAACTTATTTGATATCGATACCAGAAAATTTAACTTACATCCATTCATTTTTCTTTCAGTCTACTGTTTCGCTTTAACTGGAAACAGCTATTGCTTTTTTAGTCTTTCTTGCCAACGTTCAACGAGTCTGAGCTCCATGACCATGGAGTAGTTTTAAAGCTTTCATTACACCCGAGCAAAGCCGGGCTATACTGCTAGTATATATATATATATATATATATATATATATATATATATATATATATATATATATCAACCGGCCATAATTAATAAGCCACTCCAGGTTTTAAAAAATATATGTATTTCATATTATTTTTAGTATTTTATTATTTATATTATTTTTTGGGGGGTAAAATAGATTTGATCAAGTCATTCATATGGATGTCTTTCTTTGTGCCAAACCCGTTCGAAAATATCTAAAATATCAGCTATATTCCACCGTTTTAGCAGATCAGTGATGTGCGTTGTGGTGCAGTGAATATCAGCTCAGAACGATAAATCGGGAAACCGAGTTCGAATCCCAGTTGAATTCCTTGCATTCACTTACGCGCAAATACCTTTGAGAATGGCATTAATCCTTCTCTTCCCTTTAGTTATGTATAGAATAACAAGACATATTGTGTTCTGTAACCTTGTTCGGCAACCAGTCCACCGCAGAAATCAATGGCAACCTACTGTGGGTTAATCTTCGGCCCAGTAAGTCATGTCTCTTTCGAGACATGATCGTCCTAGCGTGTATCACGTACGAAACTAAACAGACTGACTTAAGGACTATCAGCAGCAGTAACCACGATAATATTTAGCCTGACGAGAAAATGGTGATATAATCAGAATGATTTTATTTCACATTACATCGAACAAAAATATAGGAAAACTCATAAATTCGGGAAAAATCTATAATAGCTTGTTGAGTTGAGAAATATGTCATCTGAAAAAATGTTCTCATAGAAAGATATAAATTTTAATGGAAAGTAGCACTGGATGATCGGTTAATGATGCCTAATGCTTTCATATAAAGAATTTCAATTTCTATTGTAATTTTGCATTCATAATAGCCAGCGGGTGTCAAAGTTTCTTTGCCGTTTTTCTTTATTACGTATCCTAGAAATGTTAAATCTTATTATCGATGTATCAGTTTTAAATTCAACTTAATGCGTTGGTCTGAATCGATGATGCACCCAGGAAAAAGAATGACGGCAAAAATTTAAACTTTGCTTATAAGTGAAGGACAGTTCTGGTCATGATTGGGAGGTTATGAGGAGCATAGAACAAGCTCTTAACTACTGTTGTTCTCAGACCTACCTGACCCGGAGTGGTAGCAACTGTTATGGTCCTAGGTATGGTAAAATAGATAAC
The DNA here is from genome assembly GCA_037127315.1 of Ascarosepion bandense. Classification (NCBI taxonomy): domain Eukaryota; kingdom Metazoa; phylum Mollusca; class Cephalopoda; order Sepiida; family Sepiidae; genus Ascarosepion; species Ascarosepion bandense. The sequence continues at coordinate 3,457,114 of JBBBDQ010000815.1, read as the reverse complement.
ACCCAAACTGGTATCAAAACACTATGAAAGTAAAATTGACTTTTATAGAAATATATACATCTTTTGAGAAAAAATGTTACCAACAATACATTTTGTAGAAAAAAATAATCTCAACAAAACATTTTTAATACAAAAGTAGAAAACATTTTCTTGTTTTTTAGAATAAAAATGATTAAAAACAAATTTCCATTAAAATCTGACTAAATCAACATTCTCACTATAACCGAACATTAAGACACCACCTTTTGTCATTAAAATCTCACAGAGGTTGCTATACCGTTAAACAACACTTATACTCAAACAAATGAAGGAAGTGGTGGAATGCAATGAATGTTCATGTTGTAAACAGATCCGACATATAAAAGGAAAAAGTCATCATTCTCTCATCATATACAGACGTATGCTGTCAAGTAAAAATCATGTTTCAGAATACTATTTTTGAAGTGGAAATCGCTTATCCTTAATACAGTCGTAACAAATTTGCACGTGTGCCTTTCTAACTATTTTGGCTTTCTGCTTTCGATAATATCAAGTGAATAAATATTTATGTAGAAGTAATATTTCTGTTGATGAAGAAAAGCGATTTCCACTGAGTCTAAATGCATATTTGATCCGGCCGTTTCTAATGTACTCTGTGAACACAGCGTTTCATATTGGATGTCAGCACAGCTTGGAGCGACGTCTGTGATCTTGCAAAGAACCTAGCTTGCCATCGACTGTATTTGCATTGGAAACATTGCTTCCACTTGCATTGTTTCGGACATATCTCGCCTGAAGACAGTTGCTTGTCAACTGCTCCTTCTTCGCAGTTGGCGTTCATTTGCGCTGGCGAAAATCAGTGAAGTATTAAAACAAACGAAGCATTTAAAATGCGAGACGCTAAAGCATCACGGGAATAATTCACAGGATCGTGTATAAGATGAGTTATCAAATTTTCCATCTCAACATCTAGCGCTTGAGATATATAGATATCAAATGACTTTTTTGTAGATTATATATATATATTTTTTTAATCATTTCACCCCGAGCAAGTCGGAAACGCCACTGATGTGCAGGGGGCTTCATAAATGTAAAAAGATTACTTGGAAAAGAGTGAGGAGTGCAAACTAGTTAGAAAGGAACAATAAAAAGCTGAGAAAGCAGGTGCGACGACAGATACATAGGTGGAGAGAAAGGGAAGGGTATACGGGGGTGGGGAGTGAGCCAGTGGTTAGTAGATGAGTATTGACTTTGCGATTAAATTTCTGGAGATTGTAGCTGTCAAGAAAGCAAGAATGCGGGAGCGAGTTCCAGAGGCGGGAAGTGCGAGAGAAGAAGTTGCAGGAGTAGAATTGTCGTCTGCATTTGGCTAACCTGACTGTGAATGGGTGGGACCCAGTTGCCAGTCTGGTTGCACGAGTAAACACCTGTTGAGGAGACATCAGTGACTTAAGTTCGTCTGAGCAGAAATCATGAAAGAATTTATAGAAGAGACAAAGGGAGGCCACATTTCGACGATGGGGAAGTGGCTGCAGTCGAGCCGCCAGATCAGTACCTATCACATTATATTATTACGATGGTTATTACGATGAATTCGGACTATTTGTTATAGACTTAATTTTTCTTCGTTTAGACTGATCGTCATTCGTGGCCAAGACGTTTCAGACGCACCAGATCACATGGAGCTTCCCCTATCTAGATAAGGGTTGCCTGTTCGAATCCTGCTGAATGACACATTTTTGTAATAAAAATTTATCGTAAATAATCAAGTCGATAGAAAGAAATATATAATACTGTTTGATTATAAACTGAATATCTACTAAATACAAGTATCGATAAAAAAATTGTTCAAACAAATCATTTCAAATTGTCGGTTGTTTATAACCAAGTTTCGTTAATCTTCGTTAATTTCCGTATTAAATAGATATTTAAGCTTTCTTAATTTTGGATTCGACATAGAATATAAATTAACTCGAGTAGAAAGATCTAAACTTATTTATAAATGGAACTTTGTCTGTGTGTGTGTGTATTCGTTACCTATAGACTCCGAAACTGCTGAACCGATTTTCTTGAACATTTACACAGTTGTACTATAAGCTTCTACGAGCGTTCTTTGCTAGGTTTTATGTCAAAGTACCCCCGAAATATCGAAAATCAATAAACGAAAAAAATCAGGTTATAGAAGGATTGGTCAGATTTTAATCAAATTTGATATACTCATAGACAAAGACATAAGAAACGATATTCAGAAGTTTCAAGGTTGCAGTTCTTACAATAGTGCAGAAAATCGATAATATATATATATATATATATATATAAGGCAAGATGCTTGTGTGTGTGTCTGTTATCTGCCTGTATGCCTGTATTTTTTCAGCCGTTTTATTTTAGTTTTAATTTTAGGTTTGGCTCTAAGTAGGTATAATTGTAGTACTTAGTCTCCGCCATGATACCATTTATTCAGAGTACTTATTTTGCCTTAAAAATTCAGTTTACGACGAAAAAACATATTTGATATCGATACCAGAAAATCAAAATTTGACATACATCCATTCATTTTTCTTTCAGTCTACGGTTTCGCTTTAACCTGAAACCACTATTGCTTTTTAGTCTTTCGTGCCAACGTCTAAAGACTCTGAGCTCCAGGACCATGGATTAGTTTTAAAGCTGTCATTACACCCGAGCAAATCCGGGCGATACTGCTAATATATATTGTTTACGATATGGCCATTTTCAATCCTTGAGATTGGAATTACTGCATATTAATTAACTAATTATTCTTAACTCAGTCAGTTAAGTTCATACGCGATACACGCTTTGGGCGATCATGTCTCAAAAGAGACAATACTGACTGAACAGAAAATTATCCCGCAGTAGGTTGCCATTTATTGGTTGCTATCCAAGGCTCTAGAACACAATCTTTTCTATTATTTAACCCATAACTGGAAAAAAAGACACGAATTAATACTTTCTCGAACGATATATGTGCGTAAGTTAATGCGATGAATTCAAATAGAATCCGAACTCGGCTTACTGATTTGTCATTTTGAGTCGATATCCACTGCATCACAATGCTCATCCTCTTAACTACATGTTATATAAAGATAAAAAAGATTAATAACAAGCATACAAAATTAATTGCTAAAATTACAAAACAAGATAGTAAAGGAAATTTTTTAGAAAGATTAAATATCGCTTGTCACAGACAGAATGTGCGGGTGGCACTAAAAAGAAGAGGTCCAACTACAAATTGAACATGAATAAATAAAGCAAGTGCAGCATTATAATTATCTGGTAAATGATTTAACAGAAGATAAAAAGTGACACTGTTATCCGAATGTGTATTGGAATAGCGAAACATAAAATCCAAAATTTAAGCAAGGACTCCTTTCCTTCTGTGTGCCATGTCCCTTCAGGACGTATGTGATCATGGCTTGTACGTCTACATATTCCTGGTAGCTTTCTCTTATTACACCACCCAAACCCCGTTCTGCCATCTATCTATTCAGGCCCGTCAAATATGTTATCTGTGACTTTCCACTGTCTCTCTTTCCCTCTATCTGACCTGTGAGCATCAATTGTTCCAAGCCTACCTTCCTCATTATATATCTCAGTAACTTCAGCTGTATTTTCCTGATGCTCAATATAAATCTCCTTTTCGTTTCTAACCTATTCAAAACCTCATCATTGCTCACATACTCGATCCATAGTATCTGCAGCATCCTTCTGTAGAACCACATTTTTAGTTGCTTTAGATTTTTCATTTATCTTTGATGATATTGTTCAGCATTCATTGCCATATTGGAGAACAGACATCACATAGCAATCTAGTACTCTCTTCATTGTTTCTAGCAAAATTTTCCTGTCCCTTAATAATCTGTTCACCTACTGGAATGCGTCTTTCGTCATGCAAATTCGCAACTTTCTCTCTTCCCTTAAAAATACTTCCCAAGTACTTGAATTTTTGTACTTGTTTGCTTTTAGTATAATTTTTTTTTAAAACTCAGAAATGAGGGATTAACAATTATGTAATATCAGTCCTCGTATCTCCTCTGTTAATTCTCCCCAAATAACGTAAAATTTACTCAACAAAAATATTAATTAATCTCACAAAAATTATGAATTTAAAATCAAAGTTTGTTTTTACTAAAGTAAAGTAATTATATATGTTAAAAAATTGTTTTTTTATTAAATATTTGGCATTCAAATTTTAAATATAATTTTGTTTATTATTAAATTTTGACACTCATTTTGAAATACACCAAACTTTATCAAGTAAAATGTGTAATTTCTCAACAAAGAAACTGAATACCAAATAAATAATTACCAGTTTAAATATAAAAAGATAAAAAATATTTAATCCAGCAACTGTTGATTAATAAATAACATCTAACAAACAACAAATCAATATGCCGAATTAAGTCGCATGTAAGTCTTGTTCATGTATAGAAATCCGTTGCAAGAATTTTATCCGTCTACAAAAAATATGCGTATACTTCAGAATATCACCAAAAAGGCATAACTTTTCACTTCATCAAAAAAGACTCAGTCAGTTACACCCAAACGCGTATTAGCGTACGTAATACACATTTGGGCTTACATTGGTTAATGTTAACCTGTCAGTATTTATGTTTGTTACTCATTAAAAATTGAATCCTGGGTTCGACATCTTCCTAGAAGAAAGTGTTCTTAAATCCTTCGATATCTAGTAGATATCGGCTAGTGGATATCAGTTGTTGAAATTAAAACTTTTAATAATCACACAATGACGATGGCAATGAACCAAGCGTAAATATTGTCAATATCAATTTGTAACTCATTAATAAGTAACTTTAATACGATTAAATCTGATGCAACTTTACAGCGTTATTTAACTCAAAGCACCTATTAAAAACTGAATAAAAAACCCTAAATTTAAGAAAAAAAGTTACTAAACAATTATTTAGTACACTATTCTACAATTCTTTAAATTTTGACAGTATAATTAGATTGAAATGTTTTTTTCAGTTCTATTTATACGTCTTAAGCATTAATCGTTACCCAAGCAGAGTACTAATACTTGCGCAAAAAATAAGCAACCCGAAAATTAGTCAAATTTAATCTCTCTTTTACACATTCATTTTCTTACTGGTGTGACTCATTATGTCGTAGGGTACCAGGAATCCTCTTTATCATTTGTACCACTTAGTAAGTTTTATTGTCCCTGTTACTGCGATTATATAGGTTCTTTGTTTCAATTCACCCTCTGTTCATCTTGATGTGCCGTCTGAGTGTCGAATTCGCCAATCCGTTTTTCTCATTATGTCTCTGATTATTCTCTTCCAAATATGGGTGTCCATTTATTTTTACCTATTCTTTAAAACATTCTCATTGAGAAAAATTCCGTCCTTCTCATTATTGTACAGAATCACATTTCTGTTTTCTCAGGCCTCTGCTTCAACTGTGAGTCGAGTGTACAGTAGTTACTGTCATAAAGAAGACTGTTATTACATAACTGTTCTGTACAGGTTTCTTGTTTATCAAAACATTGTTTTATTTTTGAAAGGCTTTTTCTGCTATTCCAATAAACAGAAATATTTCGATATCATATTTTCCCAACTCGGTTAAACCACTTTGTAGCTGTTTGACGTATACATCTACCTTCCTATTGGCATCAGATGGCTTTGTGGAATATTGGATCAAATTATCACAAATTTTCGTGTTGCTACTGTGGTTTCTGTAAGTTTTGATGGGGTGGATTTTCTAGTTTCACGTTCAACCATTTTTCCATCTACCAGTGATAATGAAGATGGTTCATCTCGCCTTCTACTAGGCGTGAATTTGAAAGATTTCTTTCCCTCCAAGACGAATTGCGACGCAACGCAAGAGAGATTAGTGTGTCCTGAAGCTTAATCCATATTAAGTTTGGTGTATTTCAAAATGAGTGTCAAAATTGAATAATAAACAAAATTATATTTAAAATTTGAATGCCAAATATTTAATAAAAAAACAATTTTTTTAACATATATAATTGCAAAACTTTAGTAAAAACAAACTTTGATTTCAAATTCATAATTTTTGTGAGATTAATTAATATTTACCCATCTGGCTGGGTTCAAAATTCAGGCCGAATTTTCTGAGTTCATTTTTGCAAACATAACTGGCTATGTAAGCGAAGAAATAGATACATGAATTTCGTCAGGTTATGTTTGCAAAAATGAACTTAGAAAATTCGGCCTGAATTTTGAACCCAGCCAGATGGCATCATTTTCGGTCTTGATAAACGCTAAACTACGCAGAAATTCCCAAGATATGATGTGATATAAACTGTTACTGACATTTCCATGTTTTTCACATTATTGTTCACAATTTTGTTGCTAAATTTGACATCCATTTGTTTTAAAAGAAATGTATAATACAGTGTTGTTGGAAAAGCTGAAATCATAATGACACATAACCCAGTGAACAAAGCGCTGGTCGCGCGTTACATAAGTGTCTTGAACTAAAGGATTGTTTAATAACTAGCCACAGAAGAGGGAACCAAATCTTGAATAAATAATTTACTAGAAGGTATTAACTGAAACTGTGATATCCAAGGGCACGTACGTGGGAGTAGAAAAATAAAAACTTAAAAAAAATTCCGTCCTTCTCATTATTGTACAGAATGGACTTAATAAGAGTGTCGATTCGAAATTCCGAAGTATAACTTCTGAAGAAGGCCGGAGTGAACAAAGGCCAAAACGTCGTTAATATAGCAATAAAAGTAAGGGCAACAGTCTGAACAATATCAATCAGTTAGTTAACTGCCATACGGGATAAATGCTTGGGCGATCATGTTTCGAAAGAGACATGACTGACTGGGCAAAAGATTATCCCGCAATAGGTTGCCATTACATCCTGCGGTAGACAGCCAAGGCTATAGAGCCCAAACTGTTCTGCTATTTAACCCATAACTGCAGGGAAGAGACTTATTAATACATTTCCCAAGGTTATTTGCGCGTAAGTGAATGTAACGAATTCAACTGGAATTCGAACTAAGCTCCCCGATATCCACTGTACTACAACGCATATACAAACGATAGAAATAGCTTAAATAGTTAGAATCCATTAGAAATATAGACAGGTGTATTGAAAAGTAACACATTTTAAACAAACTGGTATTATTCGGATGGCTTGTTTTACTGTCATTACTCTGAAAACGTATTCTGATATGACTCTTTCACCCAGAGTTAACTAACGTCAATACAGCTGATGTCACCCGGATAATTTCATATGGAGGATGTTCTCCTTTTTACTATTTATCTTCCGTATCTTCTCTGGAAACACCAGGTGTTTCAAGTACATATTTGTAAAATTCGAAGTGCCTGTGTAAATGCTCTAAAACTGGTTTACTATTAACTAGCAGTATAATGAAAGCTTTAAAACTAATCCATGGTCCTGGAGCTCAGACTCTTTGGACGTTAGCACGAAAGCCTAAAAAGCAATAGTTGTTTCCAGTTAAAGCGAAACCGTAGACTGAAAGAAAAATGAATGGATGTAAGTCAATTTTTGATTTCCTGGTATCGATATCAAATATGTTTTTTCGTCGTAAACTGAATTTTTAAGGATAAATAAGTCCTCTGAGTAAATGGTATCATGGCTGAGACTAAGAACTACAATATATACCTACTTAGAGCCAAACCCGAACCAAAAACTAAAATAAAAGGGATGAAAAAAATACAGACATACAGGCAGATAAACAGGTACACACACAAATATCTTGCCTTATATATATATATATATATATATATATATATATATATATATATATATATATTATCGATTTTCTGCACTATTGTAAGAACTGGAACCTTGAAAATTCTGAATATCGTTTCTTATGTCGTTGTCTATGAGAGTATCAAATTTGATTAAAATCGGACCACTCTTTCTATAACCCGATCTTTTCGATTTTCGGTTTTCGATATTTATCGAGGGTACCTCGACACGAAACCTAGCTAAGAACACCTGCAGTCGCTGATAGTACAACTGTGTATATTTTCAAGAAAATCGACTCACCCATTTCGGAGTCTATAGGTACCGACACACACACAAAAACACACATACACATACAGACAAAGTTCCATTTATAAATAAGTTTAGATTTCTTTGATCGTCCTCGGTATAACGATGGTCTACATTCGGCAGCAAGGCCTCTGCTCAGAAAATTGAATGTTTTGAGGATCGCGGAACAACCTTTTTAATTGCTGTTGTTCCCAGTCTACAATGACATGCGCTGGTAGCACCTGTTAGGCACAAATTTATGCGCAAATACCTAACACCTAAAACAGCTGAATCTAGATATATTCGGCAAATACTATAATGTAATCAAGAACCACTAGCGGTAAACGATTTCAGTAAATATACAAAGATAGAGATGAGTGTAAGACAAGGATGTGTCTTCTCACCATATCTATATAAATTATACAGCAAAACAATTCTGAGATCCTAAAAAGTCATGCCAAGATTCAAAATTGGCGGTCACAACTGGAACAAGATACTGAGATGATACAGAACCGATAGCAGACACGGAAACGAAAATACAAAACTTCCTCCAGAAGAAAGCTGAAAAAAGAGGAAAGAAAAGACGATATATAAACTACAGGAATACTGAATGCATAATAATGTCTACCATGTCTACCCTGTCTACCACAATCTGTCTACCACAATCTGGGAATACTAAAATCAAGCAGGTACATAAAATTAAATACTTGGTAAGTATTCCAACAGTATGACACTGAGATCCGATGGTAAATTTGCACGACCAAGACGCATTCCAGAAGCTGATTAAATTATCGAGAGACAGAAAAATTTCGCTGGAAACGAAAAAGAGAGTACTAGATTCGTACGTGAGGAATGTTCTTCAAAATGACAGTGAATACTGGACAATCTCTTTAAAGATGAAGGAGTTACTTGTAGCAACCGAAATGTGAATCTGCAGTAGGATACTGCTGATACCATGGACAGAAAAGTTTAGCAACAATGGCGTTTTAGAGAAGATCGAAGCGTAAAGGAGATTAATGTTTAACATATGAGAAAAAAGCTGAGGTTTCTTGGAAATATAATGAGGAAGAATGGCGTAGAGAATCTGATACTCACAGGTCAAATTGAGGGAAGAGATAGAGAAAAGCAACGCGTAATATATTTGATGGGACTGAGTAAATGGAAGACCGAGAGAGTTTTGGGTGAGGTTGTGCTACCGAGCAAAAGCGATGGACCGGATGTTTGCGCTTTCACGACCAAAAAGCAAATTACCAAAAGTCGTGGCTCCGCGCAGATGTTCCGGTTGAAAACTAAAAATTAATTAAATATTAAATTTCCAGTTCTCGAGCCCACGCGAATTTTATTTATCAACCAATGGGAAGCCCAGAACGAAATACAAGTGTGAACTCTCACATGAGCTGCTGTGATCCAAAAAGAAGATATAAAAAGGGGATACAGAAAGCATTGACAGACAGACTGACACGAGGAGAAGAGAGTAATTAGTATCTCCCTTACTACGCTCGCCTCATACCTCTTTCTTTCTTACCTGCCTCAAAAACTACTTGCTGACCTAAGAAGCGAATACATCAAAGACATTCCTTACTTACACGCTCCCAAATTTCTAAGCATTAATTCTTTTTCAGCATTTTATTACCATGAACATTTTAACCTCCGTTGGAACTATACTTCATGCATTACTTCAATTGTAAAAACATTAATTGATATGTGTTATATATAAAGTGTTATCTTTCAACTCAATTTGCTGTTTTTGGTTTATAACCTTTCTTTATGACTTATAGTGGGCTATCTACAACAAGGCCAAATTCCGTCAACCTGTAACAGTATACAACTACTCTTCACTAGAACGGACTCTCCACTACAAACAGAAAAGTATAGATAATCAACCCACTATAAGGTAAGGGCGAAAAGCGTGCTAAGAGCCACTAGCGATAGGAAGATGTGTAAAGCCATGATCGCCTACGTCCTGAAGGGACACAGCACATAGAAGAATAAGAAGATAGATAGATAGATAGATAGATAGATAGATAGCGGATGACCCTACATTTGTATCATGATATTTATTGAAAACACATCATCCCTAGAGTTTTTTCAAGAATGTAGCGTTTCTTAAGATCAACCTGCCTGAGTATAACGTCCCTTATTTCAATAAAATGGAAAGAAAATGAGGTTAATTCTCTTCTGTGTACGTCACTTGGCTTTTCCTTGATGTCTGGGTCCTATGAGCATTCTCCTTAAAAATAGAGATACAGTATCGATAGCGTTGTGGCATTGTGTTTGTGGGAAAGGTAGTGTATAGTTGGAAATAATTTATCCCCTGTACGGCCACGTAAATGATTCTGAAATCCCTCGCAAATGAAAAATGAGGATTGGATATGTCTAATTCGGATAGGTAAGCAATATTGTAATTTTCTGGTTTGATCCTGCACTGACGGGCGGTAGTCAGATACGTTTCTTTTTTTTTTAATCGTATCACCCCGAGCTAGGCGGTAAAGCCACTGATGTGCAGGGGGCTACGTGATAGTGAAAAGATTGGAAAAGAGAAAGCTGGAAACCACATCCTAAACAGGGAACAAGGGATGAGCCTCTTAACCTGTTCAATAGACGTGGGTGGAGTGTGAACCGGGCGATAGTTCAGTCTATCTACTCCAATTGAAAAAAAAAAACAAAGTGAGAAGATTGGAAAAGAGAAAAACGGAAACCACGTCCTAAACAGGGAACAAGGTATGAGCCTCTTCACCTGTTCAATAGACGTAGGTGGAATGTGAACCGGGAGATAGTTTAATCTATCTACTCCAATTGACAAAAACAAAAAAGAAAAGACTGCAAAGATTGGAAAAGAGAAAGCCGGAAACCACATCATAAACAGGGAACAAGGGATGAGCCTCTTAACCTGTTCAATAGATGTGGGTGGGGTGTAAACCGGGTGATAGATAGATCTATATACTCCAATTGAAAAAAAAAACAAAGTGAGAAGATTGGAAAAGAGAAAGCCGGAAACCACATCCTAAACAGGGAAAAAGGGATGAGTCTCTTAACCTGTTCAATAGACGTGGGTGAGTGTGAACCGGGCGATAGATAGATCTATCTACTCCAATTGAAAAAAAACAAAGTGAGAATATTGGAAAAGAGAAACCGGAAACCACATCATAAACAGGGAACAAGGGATGAGCCTCTTAACCTGTTCAATAGATGTGGGTGGGGTGTGAACCGGGTGATAGATAGATCTATCTACTCCAATTGAAAAAGAACAAAGTGAGAAGTTTGGAAAAGAGAAAGCCGGAAACCACATCCTAAACAGGGAACAAGTTATGAGTCTCTTAACCTGTTCAATAGACGTGGGTGGAGTGTGAACCGGGCGATAGATAGATCTATCTACTCCAATTGAAAAAAAAACAAAGTGAGAAGATTGGAAAAGAGAAAGCTGGAAACCACATCCTAAACAGGGAACAAAGGATGAGCCACTTAACCTGTTCAATAGATGTGGGTGGGTTGTGAACCGGGTGATAGATAGATCTATCTACTCCAATTGAAAAAGAACAAAGTGAGAAGATTGGAAAAGAGAAAGCCGGAAACCACATCCTAAACAGGGAACAAGGGATGAGTCTCTTAACCTGTTCAATAGACGTGGGTGGAGTGTGAACCGGGCGATAGTTTAGTCTATCTACTCCAATTGAAAGAAAAAAGAAAACCGCGTAACAACATGAGATCAGATTGCATATCGATATTCACATTCATTTGTCCGTATGCTGACGATAAATTTGTTAGACAATGGGAGCGCAAGTAGACGAGTAGTTTGCAAAGATGTGTCTTTGGTGTAAAGAGAAGTAATAAATGAAGATATATTGATTCGTGTTCGAAAGGACAAAGATTAAGAGTAGAAAGTGGAAGGATGTATCGATTGCACTTAAGGTGGGCACCAGATAAAATAGAGATAGAAATAAAGGAAAGTAAGGAAGAAGAAGAAGCAAAAGAGGAAGGAAAATAGTAGGGACGAAAAGGATAAAAAGACAGAATCGATTTATTTTCCGTACGGGCCTTGAAGAAGATAAAATTGAGATAAAATTGAAGATTAAAACTGCGTACATAACAATCTTAATTGCAATAATTTTTTTAAAAATCAAAACAGATAATGGAATGCGGAATTTCTAAAATGAGAAGAAGAAAAGAAGTAGGGAAAACGAGAGCATCAGCTTATTACCGTCTTAAAACGGTCATTATATATATATATATCACTTCTGCGATTTACGCGTTATTCTTCGGTAAGGAATTGAGTTCCCCGGGTGGCTGGCGTGAGTATACACCTTATGTATATAACACGCTAAAATTTCCTACCACACTCACATGCTCCTATAGCCTAGGTAGTATAGACGTCGATTAACACTAAATCAGTTGAATTTAGATCCCGGCTGGAAGTAAGTGGATGTCTATCCACGCTGATGGACTGTGATACAGCGAAACAGGCTTGTATGTAAATGACTAATATATATATATATGTATATATATATATTTTTGAACATTATTTTTAGTAGATACTCGTATTTCAGTAGATACACAGTTTTTATTAAACAGTATATATATATATATATATATACTGGCGAGAATACTGTTGAGCACTTTTGTTAAGAGAAAAGGTGGAAAGCCGTCAACTGGTGTCACGCCTATTAGACCGCTCGACGACAATGAGACCAAAATCAAGCCCTATAAAAACAAATATCCAATTCTTCGTAATATTCATCTCTGCTCTGAAAAATTATCTTAAAGTAAACAAATGATTATACGAAACGTTCAAGAGATTTACGAAATAGATTAACAAACGAAGTATATTAAATCATTGGTTTTAACATTACTATTAATAAATATTCGTATTTAATTCGATATTTATGTTTAATTAAAGTATATATATATATATATATATATATACTTTAATTAAAAATAAATATCTAATATATATATATACTACAGTCATCCGCAGACAGATCTGTTTTGCTGTATCACAGCTCATCAGTACGGTTAGACTCCGATCGCTCTTTAAACCAGGATTGAAACCCGACCGAATGGCGTCAGTCGGCGATTCTACCTCTAGGCCATGAGCCTCCGGTAGAAGAAGGTTGTTTTTAGCGCTTATATCATTATACATACCCAATAGCTAGCGTGATCTAATTCATTATTGAATGAGCGATGCGTATATGCCGGAGTAGCTGCAGTTTTCAAAGTCTCCCATTCTTCCAGAGTGCTCAATCAGTGTGTGAGAGTTTAAATACTATAGTCATCCGCAGACTGGTCTGTTTTGCTGTATCATAGCTCATCAGTACGGCTAAGACTCCGATCACTTCCTAACCCAGGATTGAAACCCGAACAAATCGGCGTCAGTCGGCGATTCTACCCCTGGGCCACGAGCGTCCGGTAGAAGTAGGTAGGCTTTTTAGCGCGTATAAACACGCCCAATAGCTAGAGTGATCTAATTCATTATTGAATGAGCGATGCGTATATACCGGAATAGCTACTGTTATTCAAAGTCTCCCATTCTTCCAGAGTGCTCAATCAGTGTGTGAGAGCGTAAATACTATAGTCATAACAGCCCGAATATTTCTGAAAATATTTCGTTAAAGATAAATATACATATTATTGTACGTCTATAGCACGACACGGAGTTTCCTGAACTACGTGAGCATCAGGTGAACTTTTGTAATCATTTCAGTTCAAGAAATGCAGGGCCGCCACTGTTGCACATGAGGTTACAGTGAGAAAAAAAAAGTTTCAGGGAATGACAAAAAATTATAAGAAATGGATGGAAATCAAGTAGATGGAAGTTGGCAATAGACGTTGCATTAAACCTTTGAAGATTGTAGATATCAGCGTAGCATGCAAATGCAAGGAGTTCCACAGACTTCTAGAAAAATTGCTCATATTATAATCTTATCATTATTGCGTTTATAATATGTCCTGATGATTGCATACATCATGAAACTACAAGTCATTATATGGACAGATGAATATAGGAGTATGTAATATTTTATACTTAATAACTCTGTTATATTACATTGAGCACAGATAAATATTTACATATAGATATATGTGAATGTGTTTGTATGTAGTATATATATATATATATATATATATATATATATATATATATATATATATGACCAGTCCGTAAACTGCGAATCCAACATTATAATCCAACAAGATCAACTTTTTATTTATCTTTCTCTTCAGTTACAAAAATACTTCTTCTGGCAAATATTTTTGTCCCAAATGGAAGGCATATTGTGTGGTCTGATAATATGAGCCAATTTAGCTCATTGAAATGAATTATAATTTATAACCAATTTAAATGACGTGTTGAAATTTCCTTTATATATATATATATATATATATATATATATATATATATATATATAATGCTCTACGATATATGTTGTATTGATCACTTTTTAAAAAAGCCGGAGAACTAGAAATTCTAAAACTGTTATCTGGACATATATATATATATATATATATATATATATATATATATATATATATATGTATAATTTGTTTAAACTAATGAATATATATATATATATATATATATATATATATATATATATGCCATAGGTTAATATTTACTTTTTATAAATAGTGCTCAAAACGGAAGTAGAGCGTTTGTACATATGTAGTTATTATTATTTTTATAATAATAGCATATAGTAACTCAGGTGTTCAATGCACCATCATCAGGCAGTGAAATTTAGTTCATTTACTGGGTCATATAAATATATTGATAAGGGAATTCAAAATAAACAAAATAAGTTCAATTTGTAGTTTAATGTTGTTATTTTAAATTTTCTCATCAATATATATATATATCACCCAGTAAATGAACCACATTTGATAACGGTGTATTGAATATTTATATATGTATAATGATATTAATGATTATCCTAGAAAAACATAAAGCAAAACAATCAACTGATCATTTAAAAGTAGACGTGCGAATAGCGACTAACTTGAAACAATCATAATTTGAAAAATACTTGGAGTTTGGACAATCTTGGATAGTTTACGAAATCTTGAGTCATTCTACTACCATTTGGGAATTATTCCAGAAAAATGCCTACTTACGAGCCTACTTCGCATTTTTCTACACTGTTTTCGCAATTACAAATATTGATTTCTGATGATTCGATACGGCTTGATCGGGGTGTTTTGTAACGTTTACACAGAACATGCTGTGAATATAAACCTCGTCTCCCACTTATTACTCTTCCAGTCAATTCGATTACCGTTGAAATTCTCACACTTGTGTCTTTACGCCATACACCGTGCGCCTCTTATTATATAAGTGCTTCTAGGCTTGCTTGGCAGACAATTACCACTATCGTGTCTTTCAGCCTAGTTGGGCGATTCCCAAATTAAATTCTGTACCTCACAATATTGTGCTGACAAAATAACAAATACATCCTCGTCTGCACAAAATACAACCCGTAGGCCACACGCTGCCCCTCTAATTACTTCGTGTATTCTGCGAGGTTTTTTTCTTTAAATAGTAACATTATTTTGTGTTCATTAAAATATATTCTCCGATTCATCAGGGATGAAATATTTGGTTTCATGGAAGCCTTATTTAATCAATATTTCGCTGCCATTGTATCGAATTAATTATTTTAACCCTGAAAGAATAGAACAAATCTTCTTACCCTCCCTCATTTTATATATAGATTTTGATCTAACTCATAATCAATAATTTCCTCTAAGATATAAGCCTGCGGTTAATTCCAGCAAACAATGTAGCCTTTTGCATTATTTAATTATACTATAAAGTTGCACTTACGCCAATGGCTATAAAGTAGTCCAATTTATAGTTAGAAAGTTAAATATTTGATCTTTTCATAGCATTCCCCAGCTTTTATCCTTTATCACTAAGTTAGTCTTAGTCGATATATTGTGGATATCTATGCTGATGCCATTGGATATCTATGCTGGTGACATTGATGTGCGTTGTGATTTTTTAAGCGCAACATATTGGTGGCACAAGGCAGAAAATATGGGACACATACTGAGGATTAAGCTAACTATTCATTCTGGATTAGCGCGAAAAGTTTTCTGATCATTATATCAGGTCGAAATACACTAATCCAACGGTATTTTAGGTGTAATTGATATATTCTATGTGAATGAAGACTGACAGCTGATCTCTCTCCTTTGTTTAGCGGAAACATTTAAGTGAAGAAAAAGCTGGCCTGTCACATTTATACCCACGAAACCAAACTAGTGACGATCCATTATTAACTACCGTGAATTCTCGTCTGCTGTGTAATACCAGTTCTTCTGATATGTAATGTCAGTTCTTCAATATGGCTGTGAATGCTGGACAATATCATCAAAGATGAAGGAAAAACTTAAGTGTAGTTCTACAGAAGGATGCTGCGGATATCATGCACCTATCATGTGAGTAATGGTGAGGTGTTGGAAAGAATGGAAACGAAAAGAAAATTAATATTGAGCATCAGGAAGAGACAACTGAAGTTCTTGAGACATGCAATGAGGAAGGAGAGCTTTGAGAGCCTGATACTAACAGACCAGATAGAGGAAAAAAGAGACAGAGGAAAGCAGCGGATAACGTATTTGAAGGGCTTGAGCAGGTGGATGAGAGAACGGGGATTGCGATATGTTGAAGGAGAAAGCGTGCTAAAAGCAAACAGGGATAGGGAGATATGAAGGCCATGATCGCCTACATCCTGAAAGGATAAGGCACATAAAAGAAAAAAATTCGTCTATCCTGATAAACAGAGGTTGGACGTCTATTGAAATATAAACTCATCCGATCCCAGATTACTAGGGAAACATGCATTTCTTAAGAAGCAAGGAAAATTGTTGCTCCCGCTTCAGTAATTACTTGCCGTCTCTTGCTAACGTTTATTTTTACATGAGTCGAATCATGTCGGGAATGGAGTATCGCTGCTATATATGAGCAAGAGCGACTCAGTCTTTACTTTCGAGCGGAATAAATCAGCCACATAATAACATTTCTTTATTTTGTTTGAATATTTTGTCATATTTTTGCTTGTTTTGGGTTATTCATTCCCTCCCCCGCCCATTTTCCGATAATTTTTATATGAGTTTTATAAAAAGAATTATTGTATATAAAAAAAAATATCTCATGGGTGGTACACAGTTTTTATACTCCCCTATGAGTTTATAGTATTATGGTGTTTCTGGGTTTGTAAGACGATGAAAGAGTTCTTTTTGTAAATTGGGAAATTGTTAAGAATGATTGGGTCGTGATTGTGATTAGCTAGATATAGGATAGCTACTGAAGAGCATCATCTACCCTGACTTTTTGGCCTTGTGCCACATTTATTGTATTTTTTACAATAATAAGTATATTTATATTTATCTCATGGGCTTGTTACCTCTTTTTTAGGTTCCCCTGTGAATATGTGGTATCATGGTATATGTAGGATTGTAAGTTGACAGACGAGTTTTTTAGTAAATGGAAAAATTATTATGAGTGATTGGGTCCTGAATGTGGTCAGGTTAGTTAACGAAGACCACCATCTACCCGCCTTTCTTTTCCGGCTATATGCCACATTTTTATATTTTTTACGAAATAAATATACAGTCTACATTCTCGAGTTTCGTGAAAAACACGAAAATTTGTACGCCACTTTTTGGGTGAGGAAGTTTTTCTTGCCTTAAAAGATGTTTCCCACAGACAAAACGTTGCAAGAAACTCGATACTTTCATGAAAAATGTTCAGACTAAATTCATTGCTTAGTTCTACTAAAACCTGTTACTTAGCAAACCGCATTCTTTCCCTTCATATCCCAATGGTAGGATTGAAGTTACACTGAAATAATATTTACTTTGCGCGTTGTGATTTACTTTGTGCGTCGTGGTGCAGTTGATATCGAGAAATCATCGAGCCGAGTTCGAATTTCAGTTGAATTTGTTGCATTCACTTACGCGCAATCCTCTTGGGAAAGGTTTTCCTCCAACTAATAGCAGTTAGGGCTCTATAGCTTTGGTTGGTAACCATGCTGCTGCAGAAAGTGATGGTTAACTGCTGCGAGAAAAATTTCTATACAGTTATTCTTATTTCTTTCGAGACATGATCACCCGAGCGTGTTTCACATATGTGTTGCGGAGTTGCTGTGGCGAAATTTTCGTCGCTAAGTTGTTGTTGTTGTTGTGGCCGGTTTGTGGCCGGAAGTAAGACACGAACAAGATGGTATTTTCAAACAGTGTATTAGAATAACAGAACAATATATACAATAAACAGTATTAGTAATAAGCAAATACAAGCGTAAGTCCGAACGGTATAGTTACGCAGCGTCTTGAATGTCTCTTGAGTGCACCACAGCTTCGTCTCCGGAAGTCACTCCGGTTGTCATTTATATCAGGAGGAAGTGTCCATTCCACGTAGAAAGGCACCATAACAACATGCTACTTAAGTGACTGACTGAATGTCTTCTTACGAATCGCTACTTTAAGGAATCGAAATTCTAAGAGTGTGCTGCTCCAATCCTTACAAACTTAGCCAGTTAAATCTAGTGCTAACAGTTATATAGAATGCCTCTTAGCAGTTTTTCTGCAAATCTCTACCTCGAATATATCTTGTATGTTGTGCATGGTTAAATTATTGCTGGAGATATCGATTATGTTAGTTTACGGTCCTTTCATCTTCGGTGTCTTTGTGCGAAGGATTTGGTCTGGTAAATCTGACATTGACAAAGAGGTTCACAATCAAAACTAAAAGAAAAAAATGACACAGATGTATAAAGAAAAACAAAATTAATGAGCCTTGCAATGATAAATATTTATAAACTAATAAATAAATATATTCATTTCTTAATATATATATATATATATATGTATATATATATATATATATATATTGAACATAATTTTTTTAATACTAATTTTCAATTCTTTTTAATAGTTTCACCCAAAAAAAGGAGGTACCGCCACTGATGCGCTGGTGGCTGCATAAGAGTAAACGTTTAGTCAGAAGGAGATTGAAGATAAAGAGGAACCAGTTACAGGGTATGTAAGAGAAAGGGCAAAAGAAGGATGGGAAGGCCATTGAGAAGGTAGAGAGAAAAGATATACAGGGTAATGTAGAAAGAACTGGAGTCAAGTGGATAAAAGATGGGTATTGACATTGCATTTAAATTCCTGGAGGTTGTAACCGTCAGGAAAACAAGTATACGGAAGGGAGTTCTGCAGGCGTCAAGTTCAAGAAAAGAAACTGCTGGAGTAGAATTGTCGGCAGTATTTGATTAATCTAACTGTAAATGGGTGGGACCTTGTTGCCAGTTTGTTTTTCTCTAATCAATACTGGGACGTTACGATGAAATTCTTCAACGAAGGTACATTAATGTATGTCTTTCTTTTTTAACTCAAGTATTTTCGACCTTTTTCTGCAATCATCTTCAAGGGTGAATTAAAAAAAACAACTTTATTTTAACTACGATCAAGTCTGCATTCTTTTGTGATCGTAATTTTTAAAACACACTTACGTGCCTCCCATGTGTATGTCCGATCGCATCTGGCTATGCTTTTAGATATCATCATCTAAAAGTAAATAAAAGATTTAACCACAGTGCGTTGTCAGCCGTTTTGATGAAACCTATTTCAACTCTTGCTTTTCCCAAAAATCAACATCGAGTTGAGCTGCTTGGTAAATTTGAATTCAAAGAACAGATCTTAGCGGGGAGGGGTAACAAGTGGCTGCTGATACCTTGGCCAGGATAGCTTTGCATAACAGAATAAATAAATAAAAATCCCAATTTTTTTTTCAAATGAAGCATGAACGCCAAAATGTGAGAAAAAAAAACGAAAAAAAAATCAGATTTAAGAAACAATTCGTAACATACCACACAGTTTAACACAGGAAATTTGAATTAAGAAACTTTCATTCTTCAACTCTTGCTTTTCCCAAAAATCAACATCGAGTTAAGCTACTGGACTCTAGCTCTCTCCCCACACCCGTATAACCCTCCCTTTCTCTCCACCTATGTATCTGTCATCGCACCTGCTTTCTCAGCTTTCTATTGTTCCTTTCTTACTAGTTTGTACTCCTCACACTTTTCTAATTAATCTTTTTACATTTATGTAGCCCCCTGCACATCAGTAGCATTTCCGCCTTGCTCGGGGTGAAATGATTAATATATATATATATATATATAGGAAAGAATATTAAAACGTTTTGAGTTTAAAAATGTGTTTTTTTTTTACAGTATTTGTTTATTTCTACTATTATATTTTATATTTCAGACCGCCCTCGGTCCTTCATCAGAAACAAATGATTTTAAAATTTGAATTAGAAACGTATTTCGCGAGATTTCGCGAGAGTGTCTGTGAAGAGTCTGTTTACATCACGTGACGCGTTTGTTTATATCACGTGACGCATTTGTGGAGAGAGGTTTTGTTTTTACATCACGTGACTTTCAAAGCGACAGATTTTCTTTAAAAATTATGTTTTGCAAACATAAACCTATCTTTAATAATGCTTGTAAATTTGCTTTAGATAAAAAAAATTTTAATGTATCTAAAAGAGTTTAAATTTCTTTTTAAATGTATCTAAAAAGGTTTAGTTATTGAAGTATTTGTAAAGATTCAAAGCACCTAAGTCCCTATTTAACCCTAGCTTGTGTGTGTTTAATTTTAAAATCCAGTATTTTTCTTTCTTTCTGCGTGTATATGTAGAACTAAAATTTGAGTCTATTTGTAAACACTTGCAATTTTCTAAGGTGTCACCCGGTTGACTGAAATGTGCTCCTACTAGGGAATATTGATTATTTTGGCGTATATCAAGTCTGTGATTATTGAAGTGAAATCTAAAGCTATTACCGGATTCGCCAATATATCCACTATTGGCACATATTGAACAGGAGAGGAAGTATATGATGTTTTCGCTGTCACATGTGAGGCGTTGTGGGTGCAATTTGATTTTGGTGTTGGGTACAGAGAATATTGTGTCGTTTACCAAATGTTTAAAAATTAGGCACCTGGGTTTCTGACATTTTAAATTCCCTGATACGTTTGTGCTTTTTAGATATTTGTTAGAAGTGAGGATAGTTGATATATTTGGTGTTTGTTTCATTGCATTTATGGGTAGTTTATCGAAAATGTCTTTGATTTTTTTGTTTGATTGGAGGTTTTTGTAATCATTTTTTTAAATTTTTGATAAGTGTGTGTGAATGTTGATTGTGGCTAACGACCATGGGAATTCGGTTGTTGATTTTTCTTTTCTTGTATGTGACAAGTGTGTTACGATTTATGTGGATGGTTTTATTTACTGCTTCTTTTATTATTTTTATTGGGTATTTACATTTTAGAAGTTGCTTTGTTAGGTTGTTAATGTTGTTTCGAAAATCTGGATGGTCTGAGCATATGCGTTTGATTCTTAGAAATGAGCTGTATACGATAGATTTTTTTAAAATTTAAATGTTAAAGTGTAGGAATTTATGTTGGTTTGTGGGCTTGTTATATCCACCAGTCTATACAACAAACCCACAAACCAACATAAATTCCTACACTTTAACAGTTGTCATCCCCTTAAATTAAAAAATATCTATCGTATACAGCTCATTTCTAAGAATCAAACGCATATGCACAGACCATCCAGATTTTCTAAACAACATTGACAATCTAACAAAGCAATTTCCGAAATGTAGCTTCGTTTTGGAGGTATTCGACCATACTAGCCATTTCCTACTCCATATAATCACAGATTGGAGGTCCTTTTGAAGGGCAGCAGCAAGGTTTACTTTGTCAGCTTTGGCAGATTTCCTATTGAGGCGGAAGTACTCCTGCAGCTTCTTCTCTCGCAATTCTCGCCTGTGGAACTCGCTCCCGTATTCTTGCTTTCCTGACGGCTACAACCCCCAGAAATTTAAATGTAAAGTCAATACTCATCTACTAACCACTGGACTCTAGCTCTTCCCCCCCTGTATAACCCTCCCTTTCTCTCCACCTATGTATCTGTCATCGCACCTGCTTTCTCAGCTTTCTATTGTTCCTTTTTAACTAGTTTGTACTCCTCACTCTTTTCCAATTAATCTTTTTACATTCATGTAGCCCCCTGCACATCAGTGGCGTTTCCGCCTTGCTCGGGATGAAATGATTAAAAAAAAAAAGTAAATAGTCTGATAAATTGCATAGATGACTACTTTGGAACTCTTTACATTATAGTGGGTTATCCATTCATTCCAGTTTATACTGTGGACGTGTTCTAGTGGAGAGTAGTTTTATGTTGTTGCAGATTAACGGAATTTGGCCCACTGTAAGTCATAAAAAGATTATAAATCAAGAAAAGCAAATTGAGTTGAGAAATTACATTTTATATATATACATATCAATTAAGGTTTGTACAATTAAATAATCCTTTGAATATGGGTTCAAATGTTCATGGCAGTAAAATGCTGAAAAGAGAATTAATACTTATGTATGTGGGAGCGTTGTAAGTAAGGAATGTCTTTTGATGACAGAGAAGAAGGAAGAGAAAGTTAGGGAGGCGAGCATAGTAAGTCGCTTGATGTCGATCAAGGGAGATACTAATTACACTCGTCTCTCTCGAGTCTGCCTGTCTGGTGATGCTTTCTGTATCTCCGTTTTATTTCGACTTTTTGGATCGCAGCAGATCATTTGGAAATTCACATCCGTATTTGATTCTGGGCTTCCCATTAGCCGATAAATAAAATTCGCGTAGGCTCGTGAACTGGAATTTAATATTTAATTAATTTTTAGTTTTCAACCAGAACATCTGCGCGTAGCCGGAGTGCGCACGGACGACATTTGGTCATTTGTTTTTTGGTCGTGAGAGTGCGAACATCTGGTCCATTTGCTCGGTCGGTATCACCACAACTTCAGAAATATAAATAATATCATTTCAGAGAAATAAAAAAATATTTCTATATATTTTATAGTAATATAGTAATCTTCCAAGCCATGATTCATAGTGACATAATAGTTTTCAAAACTTAAAATAAAACGATTAAAAACTTAACCTAATGTTATTCAAAATATATAACACATAAATTGATCTCAAACTAAATGAATTTAAATACTTATTTACACAAAATTTCTAAAGAAAAATATATTCCAGAACATCACCTACTCACATTCGTTTATAAAATATTCAATTGTATCATTTCGCGTCTCCGTAGATAGCTTGCCTGATGTGACGAATATTAATTTAGAAAAAAAAAAGATTGTTTTCTTTAATGTAAACACTTGTGAGAAAATATAAATTCCTGCATTTGTCTGAATAGAGTCACACAGAGAACATAACGCGTCGATAAGTTTTTCTTTTGTCTTTATTCAAATATATTTATATTAGCACCTGTAAAACATCATTTATATATTTCAATGCAGTAAATAATGTGCCTGCTTCGGGGTGAAACGCTTATGAAAAAAGAAAACTTATTTATAAATGGAACTTTGTCTGTGTGCTTGTATGTGTGTGTGTGTGTACATCCGTTACCTCTAAACTCCGAAACGGCTGAAGTGATTTTCTTGAATATTTACATAGTTGTACTATAAACGTCTGCGAGTGTACTTAGCCAGGTTTTGTGACGAGGTACCTCCGATAAATATCGAAAATCAATAATCGAAAAAATCGAGTGGTCAGATTTTAATCAAATTTGATACACTCATAGACAAAGACATAAGGAACGATATTCAGAGGTTTCAGGTTTGCAGTTCTTACAATAATGCAGAAAATCGATAATATATATATATATATATATGTATATATATATATAAAAGCTTATAAATAAATAGTAATAAATAAATAGTAATAGATAACTGCATAATATTAACACATACGCAGAGATTTACATACACATACTGACCTAGACACACACTCTCCATCTATTTAAACTATCCATAAAGACCCTGTGCACTATATTATAACTTTATTTGTATTCATGATAGAAATAATCTGTAAAAAATGTTATAACGCTTAATGTTCCTAGTTTTAAGTATAATTATTGAATAATTCTTTACCACAATATTTGCAACAATTTTTAAATAATTAAAATATATGAACTGCAAAATCGTATTAACCTTTGTATTTCTAATGATGGAGGACATGTGAAAACTTAAATAAAATTACAATAAAACTCTAAAAAATATAGATTTACATCTTTCTAATTTTTTTTACAAATTATTTCTATCCCAAATACAAATAAAGTTATAAACTTTTTAAGTGTACACGGACTTTATGGACACCCTGTATATATTCGTATTTTCGCACTAAAAAATGCATCACCTGTAAATATTATTAATTTTAATCTCTCCACAAAAAAATTACATTTCTTTATTGCAGTAGTTCATCAAAAATGCATGATTTTTAACATCTCCAAAAAATTACCTGTGAATAATGCGACGGCCTGTTTTATTATTTTTGTTAAAGAAAATAGATGATGATAGCGACATGCACTCTGTAGATACGTTTTATATGAATAAAGAAAAATAGGAAAACGTTTTTCTTAGCTGATGGGTTTAGTCCTCGGATTGACATTATTGCGGCAAATGTTATGTCTTTAATTTTTAACAAGTATTTATAAACAAAAATAAATATCTCATTCTGTTTTCAAATTTTTTTAATTAAAAACGCTCAAAAATATACACTCTGCTAACTAAAACTGAAGATAATTTAAGGCGGGATTCGAAACGATGTAATTTAATATTTGTCTATACTTCTGAGAAGGGGTAGGAATTAGATTGTTTAAATTGTTCCGACGTGTCCTCATCTTTTTTGCCATGTTTACGACCATTCAGCCGTTTTATGCTTGGGCCTTCTTCATGCGCAAGGAAGATAGCGTCCGGAACTGCCTTTGAACATGGAATGAGAATTATATACTCCAGTTATCGAAATAAAGGCTTCGGTTCAAAACTTTTAACACACGAAGAAGTCCGGGGCGTAAAACGGCTGAAACGTCGTACACATGACAAAAATGATGATGATCATAGCCCAAGTGACGTAATTCAGTATCTATAAAATGAAAGTGATTAAATCTTGTTACTTTTAATTGTTTATGAGGCAGTTAATGTTTATATTATTTTAAGCTTCAGAAATTAATTAATGTATTATTTATTTTTTCAATAATAGAAGTTCTTACATTTAGCTAATTTATTTAAATTTAAACCTTTCTTATCATCATATACGTTCTACATTACTCCTAATTCATATTGTCTTTTCACAAATATATTTTTACTTATATCTGAATTTCACACACACACACACACACATATATATATATGTGTGTGTGTGTGTGTGTGTGTGTATGTGTGTGTGTGTGTGTGTGGATGTAGATGTATGTATTTATGTATGTATGAAGGGTAGTTGATGAGAGAGAAAAAGTTATCTCTTCCTTAATTTTCCTCTGTTCTTCTTTTGTCTTTTCAGAATACTTCTCCATCCATTGTTCCCTTCGGTCTTCTGCCAAGACAGTCAGACGTAAAGTGCCACGGTTTCTCGCTGTCTCCTCGACATCCCTGGGCTGTCACTCTGATGAAACAAGATAAATACTGATGCCGTAAACAAACAGCGGCTGTATCGGTTGAGCAACTGCCCAAGCGGAACACCGCAGTCAATCTTAACTGTCTGGCGAGGTTTTTCCACGATTTCTGCCAATGTCTTTTCCCGGAGACGCGAAAATAAGCCAATTTTTCTATCTCATTCGACGCTCGATTAGTTTCGCTTATTAGATCGTTCTGAATACCGAGCCGCCTGGCTATAAATCTATGCCGGTCCTTTTGTTCTACGATAAATTTAAACAAGTCTTTTTTTTAAAATACTGCTAACAGTTTTTTTTTAATAGATTAAAGCATGGAATTAAAAAGTAGTGTATCTACCCAAAATTTCCTAGAATTTTTTATCCTCATTAGAGTTGTTTATACTTGATGGTACATTTTTTTAAATCATTTCACCCCAAACAAGGCAGTTTTACTACCACTGTGCACAGGGGGTTACATAGGAGGAAAGTGATGAGAAATAGGGACAGCTTATAGAGGGTTTCAAGAAGATGGTAACAAAAGGATGAGAATACAGATGTGATGGGAATAGAGTGGATGGAGAAAAGAGTATGAGAAAAAACGCGAGTCATTGTGATAGAAAATGACGATTGACTTTAGATTTAAATTCTTGGAGATTGTATCTGTCGGGGAAGCAAAAGTCAATGTGATTTTTAATCTAAGCATTACCTTTCCTTTCGAGGTCTTGGTATGACAAATAATTACATCCGGTAGACGGGCCGATGAATAAGAGATTGAAGGTTTTCAGTAGCGTAGAACGACGTCTTAAACGATTTTGTTTCCAGGTCCACACCAATCCAAGTGGTTGCATCAATTAGAGTTTCACCTATAGGAAAAAGTGGAACACCGAATCGTAGGTCAAAACGTGAAAATATAAAAATACACTAGAAAAAATTACAAGCAAGACATTATTGTAAATGAGATTACTAATGCTCACAAGCAAATAAAATTTCGGCATTAAATAACACATAAGAAGTTGATATACCGTTAAACAAACTACCGAATTAAACATTATTAGGCCATCTTGTTTCACATATGCCTAGGATGTTGATATTCAGTCTGTTCATCTCCTGTTTAACATTCTCTAGTTGTCCACAGTTGAGTCTAGCTGATTTTATTAGGTCGCCAACAACAAGTTATCTCGTTTTTATTCTCTTGCTCTCAAGACGACAATCGTTGTTTCAATGTTGTTAACTAATACCTAGTGTCAAAGTCAAGAATGAAAAATCATATGAACAGTTGAATACAAACTTTTCATAGTTTAAAAATCATTAAAACTATGACCCATAAAAGAAACATTTGAAAATCAACAGAACTGTGCAAGGGTAATTTTCAAAAGAAGCAACAAAGCATAGAAGCGGGTTATCTTGACAAATGTAAAAAGCTCTATGTTTGTCGTCTTTTTCTGCTTTTTCAAACAAAAAATTCAGTGTCAGGATCGACATTGTTTCTTCTCAGTTAGCTGCGTAGCTTCTAAATAATGTTGTTTTCCAACGTTAATTCTTGGACATTTTGAGTTATTTGGAAGTTGATCGCAAAACAAATATTTCACATATTTATCACCGAATTAATTTAGAGTGATATTTTAGTGTCAAAACAATGTTAACACTTCAAATAAAGCTATAAATTATTTCATAAAAATAATTAACGCCTAAGTTGAATTTTACGGTTTTGGCGTTTGAAGTTACATTTTGTGATTGATTTCTGCTAGTCAACGTGTTAATCGCTGAAATAATTTTGTTTCCTTAATACACTTTTTCAATTTCATTTTTTTAATCAGAAATAAAAACGTACCAGCACATACGACTAATTTCTATAGCACTTCTAAGATTTCTCTAAAATCAGAATAAATATCCCTAGGGAACTTAGAATACATCTAATAAATATTGATTTATCGAGAGAGAAAAATTGTACATCATAGATACACGTGTTCAGTAAGCATTATATACTGTATGATAATCTCAATAAAATGATAAAGTGATTTTTTGTCAAGAATGGTTTTTCTGGATGTGTCTTCATTACATTTTATCATTTTCTTAAAGAAATATATTTGTTTGAATCCCGAAATAATTAGGCATTTCATCTTAATCGTCGCTTTTTGAATCCTTTGTTTTTATCCATCAATCTGTTTATATTTCAACTTTTCGTTTGTACTTGGCAAGGAATTTAATGAATCCTCATTGTGTCACTGAATAATATGGATGGTTTTCTTTTTCAATTTAATTTTTGAAAGCAGTAGGTTTTCCCCAAAGTTTAATTTCATCAATTTATCCTAATTAGTGCGTTTCACATATTTTTCACTTTAAAATCCAAAGATGTTTAAAAAAAATATAAGCTTTACTAACATTGAAATAAATGTTCATGTTTTTTGTCTTCTTTGCAGTTTAATTTTTTTCTTAAAAGACCATACTTCTTATAATAGCTATAGTCGTTAGTTCCACGAGTTCGAACCTTTGAACCTGACATTCATGACACAAACATAGCGTAAACCATACTCAATCAGTGAGTTGTGCCATACGTGATACACGGTCTGGGCGATCATGTCTCTTTCGAGATATAACTGACAGAGCAGAAGATTATGCCACAGTAGGTTGCCAATGCTTCCACGGTAGACTGGTTGTCTTCCATGGCTAAAGAACCCAATCAGTCCTATTATTTAAACCATATCTGGGGGGAAGAGACGGATTGATACCTTTCCAAGTTGTTTGTGCGTAAGTGAATGCAAGTAATTCAACTGTAATTTGAAAACGGCACCCCGATTTTTCGTTTTCGAAAAGAAGCTGTGGAGTAGAAGTTGCGCTTAAATTTTATCGGTTTCACTGTAAAAGGGTGGGGCCTAGTTGCTAGTCCTGAAACAATTAAATTCATACATAGGGAGAACCAGTGAGCTAAGTTCATTGGAGCAGAAGCCGTAAACGTATCTGTAGAAGAGTCACAGTGAAACTAAATTACGCCAGTGAGAGAGTGACTGCAGGTGAGTATCGATCACATTACAGATTTTCTACAGATGTGACAACGGTATCGGTAAGAAAGGAAGGTGTGAAACAGACACCACATAGAATGCTGTCTTGACCACTAAAATCTTAAAGAATTAGTCTAGGTTCTCTCTCTCTCTCTATATATATATATATATAGAGAGAGAGAGAGAGAGAGTGTGTAAATAACTAACCTAGAGAGCCAACGAACCTACCAAGGTTTCACCTAATTGGATATTCAGGGAAGGTTGGCTCTCCTTGGTAGGTTCGTTGGCTCTCTAGGTTAGTTATTGACTTTGTTTGCTCTACTTGCGTATTGAGCGCTTTTTGTTTTAGGTTACTCGTCTCGGGTTTTTTTCTTTGGGCTGCGTACTTTGATTGATGTTCAAGTGCTTAGCTCGTTCTTTTTTATTACCATTTTTCCTTCCGCGTATGTACTCGGAGGGTTTTTCAAAACGAGTATAGCGATAAGTTTACATATATATATATATATTGTATATTCTGGCAGCATCTTTTCTTTTAAGCACATTTCGTTGAAAACTACCTACAGGGAAAATGTTATTAATTTTTCATTTAATATTTACAGTATTCTAACAAATTTTTCTCATCTTTATTATTTTTTGCTGGAAGTAAGGAATGTAAAACTCTTCCGTAATTATTTTTCCAAGCGCTTGCAGATAATTCTCTGGTCCTTCTCAAGGGTGTTATATTTCTGTTGTTGTTTTTATACCATCAAGCTTTGAGGTTATATATATATATATATATATATATATATATATATATATATATATATATATGTGATATTATGGTCATGTCACACTGAATACACCGGTTTCCGCTCGATCACCGAAATTGAGCCTGGTCAGTATTTAGATGGGTGAAAGTTTGGGAATACCAGGTGGTGTAAGCGTTTATTGATGGATATGCTTTGTGGTGCGGTGGATGTCGGCTTAGAAGGGTAACCGGTGAGCCGAGTTCCAATTCCAGTCGAACACTCTGCATTCAGCTACGCACTGGCAACCATGGGAAGGGTATTAATCCGTCCCTTCCCTCCAGTTATGTGTTAAATAACTGAGGTCTGCTGTTCACGTGTTCTGTGCCAAACTTCTGCACCGATAGTTTGTTGTCAGCAGTTCCAAAAAGTGTGGTTGGTGCTGCACAAGCCTTCACAACGCTAAACAATTCTTTCTTTGGCAATCTAACTGAGACACTCATACGTCGAAATCGACGGGAGAGTCCATAATATATATATATATATATATATATATATATATAGCGAGAGGGAGAGAGAGAACGAAAGAGAGAGAGGGGGGGTGAGAAAACGAGGGAGGTCACCAATAAGAGAGTAAATGAGTAGTTATAAATTCATCATAATACAGGAGTTCGATCATTTTTGTAAAAGCCCCTTCATAAGATCATCGGCGCATCATCACACACAGGGTCTGATACAAAAGATGCTATGCCCTAAGCTGTTTCACAAATCAAAATGTAACTAATAGGAGATACCAGAATAAAATTTTGAACTCTTTCATATATTTCTATTTTGATCTTAAACCCATAAGTCTTTTAATCTTACTCACCCCACCTTCACCAAAAATAAGCAAAATTGACATTTCTGTTCCTATATTTTATATATATATATATATATATATATATATATATATATATTCTGAACATATTAAATACTGATAAACCCACTACATATATTGGTTTTACTACAATCACGCTCTCCCGTAGACTTACCTGTCACCTTTCTGATCAGAGTAAAATAAAACAACATTTCTCAGAAACACATAACCATGTAGGTAATATTAGACAGATTATAGTCAACAATACAATAATCCTCACTCATACACACAGTAAAAAGAACCTTCAGATATTGGAGGTCATCTACATTAAATCCAAACAACTCACACTTCATAAAATCACCTTTAAATCTGGTCATAACATATTACATTACATTACATTTGGATATATGGTTCTGTTGTCATTTTGCGCTATCACGCGGTGTGACGTCATAGAAGCGCATTTCAAATTCGCGAAATGCATTTGTTATTTTTGGTAACTGTTGCCGTTGCTTAGCGGAGGTTTAAACAAGCTAAAATCGTCGCTGATTGTGAAGATGGCTCATGTGAGCTGAAAGCTTAGAACCAACATAATAATAAACTATCCAAATGTTGGAGAATTTTTGACTGTATATTCAACTGAAATTAAAGCCAAAATACGATGTTTAGAACGGCTCATGAAATAACATAATAGACATTCATTGTCTGTTATATTTAACAATATATGTTTAAATAATTATTTGCTGCCTCGATACACTATATATATATATATATATATATATATATATATATGTATATAAGCTGTGATACAACGAAACAGGCTTGTATGTGGATGACTAATGTATTATGCTCTCATTACGACTGAGCTCTCTAGAGAAGAAAATTTTAAATTTTAAAAACAGTTTCCACTTCTGCGATATTTGCGTTACTGTCCAGAAATGAACTGAATTCTTTCGGTGACTGGCGTGTGGATACACTGATTATATATAACACGTTAAGATTTACCTTACCTGATTGCATGCGCCTATGGCTTAGTGGGTAATAACTCCGACTGACACCAAATCGGTCTAGTTTCGATCCCGGCCAGAAGCCAGTGGATGTGTCTAGCCACACGGATGAGCTGTGATACAGTAAAACAGGCTTGTATGTGGATGACTAATGTATATATATATATATATATATATATATATATCTGCAGACTGTCATGTCTAGCTATATTGCCGCTCATCAGTACAGCTAGACATCTAATCGCTTCCAACCGGGATCGCAAACCGGCCGATTTGTGTGTGTGTGTGTGTGAGAGAGAGAGTGAGTGAGTTGAATGGATAGATAAAAGTCTAATTTATAGAATAATTAAAAAATAAGAAGAAAAAGTGTCTTTAATCTAAAATGTTACAGTCTATTAATTTTCTTCAGGGCGTTGTTAATAAGACAAGGATTTTATTTATTTATTCATTTATTTTTTGTAAATTTGTATATTATTAGCAAATCTCTGAAGACGCTTAATGAAGTGTCATATGTTTATTAGAAACACTTTTCCTACGTGTTCATTACTTATATATATATATATATATATATATATATATACTTTCCACATGTTTATTCATAAGTTAAACAATTAATTCTTGATAATGGCTAAAAGTATAACCGAAAGTTTTAAACCACTTGCAAAAGAAGA
This sequence comes from Ascarosepion bandense, assembly GCA_037127315.1. Lineage (NCBI taxonomy): Eukaryota > Metazoa > Mollusca > Cephalopoda > Sepiida > Sepiidae > Ascarosepion > Ascarosepion bandense. The sequence goes on along the minus strand of JBBBDQ010000815.1, from coordinate 3,425,372 downwards.
TGACAAAAGATAGAAGCATTACTAATAAAAAGTGCAATCCTACACTTAATATATATATATATATATATATATATATATATTGGGGCGAGCTATCTTGGATATACATGAGTCGCATCAACTCTCACTGTCCTACACCGTGATTGGAAGTACATTAGAGTGTCATACTGTGTAATTGCTAGGTGTTTACTGTAGTACGTCGCTAGCATATTCTTGTTTCCTTCGCCAAAAATGTCTTGCAGAATGCATTTCATATTTAAATAAGATTGTAGGTATATCAATTTTTGGCCAGTACACTTGGGAGTTGGATGATGTATCCAAACAATGTTCCATATAACACTCAGTATGCGAATGCAGATTGTATATTTTCTAAGAAATTGTGAATATTTGGAAATTACTGAATTCATCATATATTGTTGATTCCGCAGATAGTTTTGAATATCTAATGAAACTATTATAGGTTTCGCTGTATCATATTCATAGTTATACATTTTTCTAAAAATTGGTGCAGTCCAAAATTATGGAAATTATGAAATAATATTGATTTATGGCGACTGTAATGTTTATATCCTTATTTGAAATATAGTACAAATACCTTTTCAAAATGAAATGATATTGATCAGATTGGCTAAACTTGTTAACGTTAATGAAAGGACAATATGTAAGTGTCACGTAACGCGATAACTCATTCGTTCTGCAAACATGGCCAAGACGGCTGAACTTGACAAGAAGACCCGAATGAAAATAATTTGCATGTAGAAACAAATTGATTAACATAAAAACTTTCCAAAGGGATTTTAAATCGACATTGCGTGGCATTATCTAGAAGGACAATGAGATTCATTGCCTTGAGAATATCTTACAGGCTAGCAGATAACAGTTAATTTCTGGAAGAGTGGAAAGGTCAATTGTTAGTGATATTTCGTAAAAGCCTAACTTAATGATATTGTTAATGATGTATTGATATCAGGGTTGAATGTATCTACGAAGACTGTCACCAGATGCTTTTACCCAGCAGAAATTCGAGATTGTCGCTCAACGAAAACACGCTAAAATGTTGCCACTGTTGTAAGGCTTGGCTCTTTTTACAATACTCTCTGTATTAAAATATGGAAGTGACCCTGACATAAAGTGGAGCATAGTGAAAACAGTCGAGCCTTACAACGGTAGCAAAATGTGTAGACTGTACCAGGAAGAAAAGTTAGCTATTATATTATTTCTAGACAAAATTGAATTACTGAATGAAAGAAAAGAAATTATGACTAACTGTAACCATAAGATAAAATATCTATTAGCGCCATACAGCCATGGATGAAAACGTTATAACTTTTCAAATTTTAAAGAATGAGTATTCATAAAAAAAAATCCCCGTTACGCGAGCTTTCTTAAAAAAAAGCATAGTAAAATCAGTTATTCCAAATCGTCTTAAGACACCACATGGTAGAAAGTTCGCGTAATTACTCGTTTATGAATGAAAAATAATGTTTTATATATATATATATATATATATATAATATTTATTTAAAATTTATAACATAATTATAAGCTACGAAGTAGCTAATTTGTTTCAACAATTTTAATGTGTTGTCAAGAGATAGTGCTGATTGCGAGATGAAGATTTTGAAAAGATTCAGAACTAAACATGCCCACTTAGTAGGGTAGATATTGTTACGTAGTTTGTGATGACCAATCAAAAAGTAAATGCAAATTTGCAAAACATGACTTCGTACCCAATAAACAATGTCTTATATATATATATATATATATATATATATATATAAGAAATAAGTTGAAAAACATCTGGCATTTTTTATAAAGAGGACCATAGGAAGGAACATGTTCAGCGACTCATTTATTACTCACAAAACAGAAGATCTCGTTACAGTCTTGTCATATAATGAACGATGTACACATACATATAAAATGTATAGGTTTAAGTCCAGTCCGTGAAAAGTATTTTCAAGCAAACAATGTGAATGAACTCTTGATCCAAATAAAAGAATTATTTTTTATAAGGAAACTAGATATATTAAAAATTTTAATCTTATATTAAGAAATAATTAAATAATCAAAATAATCTTCAAATCAACTTCATCCAAAAAGCATAAGACAGACATGAAATGAAATCTCTTACAAAGCTATCTTTTTCAACTAAATGATATTAAAATATCATTCACAAATTAAATTTAATACACAAACAGTGACCTCAATAAAATCGTATTAGGCATGAAACGACTTATCAAAGACTTACATACCTTTAAATCCGAAATTCAAACCGAATCTAAAAATTTTGGATCTGAGCCAGAGTTTGACGGCCACCGGCCTCTCAATGGTTCCAAATTAGTCTTACAATATAACCCTGATTGAAACTAAATATTCTGTAACTTTAACTTCACTGTACCATTAATTCTAAAGTTAAAATATATTTTTTTAATTTTAAGGCAAAATCTCTCTCTATGTTTATCATATTTGATGTTGTGTTTATTTGTTAACAAAGAATAATGCTTGCTTAATTGCTATGCATGAAACAGGAATTTAGAACTGGACAAATTATAAACCCAAAATTAAAACCGTTTTCGCTGTTCGACCAGCTTTCGAAAAAGTTTGAAAAATAAATCTACCATCTGCTCATGTATTGGATACTGCTGCCACATCTTGTTGGATGCCCCTGCTATTCTCCTCGGGGTTCTTGACAAAATACAACGGAGAATCTGTAATGTGATCGATACCGATTTGGCAGACCGGCTGCAGTCACTCTCTCACCGGCGTGACATGGTTTTGCAATGCCTCTTCTATAAATACTTTCACGGCTTCTGTTCCGATGAACTTAGATCACTGGTGCCCCCTAGTTACGAATTTGCACGAGATACTAGATTAGCAACTAGGTCGCACTCTTTAACAGTGAAACCGATAAAATGCAACTGCAATTTCTACTCCAACAGCTTCTTTTCTTGCACTTTTTGCCTGTGGAATTCCCTTCCACATAACTGCTTCATCGACAGCTACAATCTCCAGGAGTTTAAATGTAAGATCAATAGACACCTTCTAACACACTAACTCGCATCCATTCTCTCAAACACTCTTCCCATCTACCCAACCCTCATCCTCAGTATCATTACCCATCTATCACCCTTTTTCTGACATTTCTTATATCTAACCACTCTTTCTCATCGCTTTCTTCTATGTAACCCCCTGCGCAATAGTGGCAGTTGAATGCCTTGCTTGGGGTCAAATGATTAAAAAAAACTTGAATTTATTTCGAGAGGTTTCTGCACGATTCTCTCAACTTGGAATTATGAATTTTTTGTAAAACACGTATGTTAACGGTTTCACGCGAGGGACGTCATCAGATAATTCTAATCGAAATTATTAATTTTTTATTCTATTAATAATTGTTTGCCATCTATATTTAACAAAACATACCAAAAAATCGCCCAATAGCACATTTCTGTTTTTGCTATATTTATGAAATGAAGTGTTGTAATTAGTTACACTATTTACATTGCTCGACAAGGATGATGACAACAATCCGAACAACGTAAATAGGGTAAATAGCCCATTTCTAGGAGCCTACAACAACGTTGGCAAAAGAAATAGAATAGATGAAAAGAGTTTTCCCATATTTCTTTTGATAGAGGCCTAACAAATATCAGCGTAGAATATCAACAGAGAAACAATTTTTTGGTAATGACCAACATTAACTGAATAATTTGAAATATCACAATAGAAGCGCCTAATTGTGCAAATCAGGTCATTTCTAAATCAGCAAAATGTATTCAAGTTTTTCCGTCATATCTTCTGAACTAAGAATTTCATGAACCCAACTTCATTATCTCTAATTTATAGAAATTATTACGGAGTCACCAACTGGGTTCCCCGTGATTGGATGAAAAACAACCAATCACGGGCTACCTTTTTATATTTTCAATAAACTCCCCACGTGAGCGGGTTTTACAAACTTCCTTCCTCTTTTGCTTGTTGGGATCTTACAGACAAGATGCCCCAGTCTGCTCTGCGTCATCTCGACCCAGGATACGTGAGGGGATTGACAGCAACTGAAGCACAGAAGTCATGGCTCTATTTCTTCAACCCAGCCATAACGACACAGGAAACATTTAAAACTGTTAAAAGACGCACATTCATGTATGGGGGTACCAATTAGCTAAGTTTATCTGAGCAGAAGGAACTCATTTATTAGGAATCCGAAGGTGTTTCGAGTGATCATTACTGATGACAAGGCTATGCCATCTTTCATCTACCCACAGGGAATCATTTTCAACACGAAATCTTATATTACGTGCCTTTAAGAGATTGTGCGGCTTTAGGTCCAGAGGATGTCTGCTGGCAACAGGACGGTGCACCATGCTGCACAAGCAGGATAACTCGGTCATGGCAGCCAGACAATTTCTGCGACCACATCACCACTCTTAGATCTAGACACCCAACTCCCCAGACTGCAACAACCTTAATTAGTATGTGTGGGGAGCAGTTGAACGAGAGACTAAGAAAATTTCCAGTGATTGCAAAGATGAATTAAATGCATTGATGATGGTAGCAGTCACCATCTTAAACAAGGAGACCGTCCAGAATAGATGCAAGAGATTTCAAAGCAGTCTGGAGGGCGTGATTGAAGCCAGTGGCGATTTTATTAACAATATTCTTTAACATTTCAGTATATTTTTGTGTATTTTTGGTAAATATCTTAGGATTATATTGCACACCCGCATATAAATTGAACTTATATTTATTTTCCGGGTATTATTAATTAATGTCCCGTGTTTATTTTTTGACAGTAGTGTACACAGGACATATCACGTCTTTGTCTTTATTTCTGAGATGAGGTTGTATTTACAGTTGTAGTGCAGTGGATATCGACTCGGAAGGGCAAACTGGCTTGCCGATTTCGAATTCCAGTTGAATTCCTTGCATTCACTTACGCACAAATCCCCTTGGAAAAGGTATTAATCTCTCTCTCTTTCTCCAGTTATGCCTTAAATAATAGAACAAATTGGATTCTGTAGCCTTGGCTGGCAAGCAGCCTACAGCAGAAACAAATGGAAACATACTGCGATAATCTTCTGTCCAGGGAGTTATGTCTCTTTCGAGACATGATTGCCCAAGACGTGTATCATGTTTGCCATTTAACTGAATGACAATTTTTGACTACTGTCTTCATCTTTATTGCCATTTGTACAAAGTTTCGGCCGTTGTACGCTCCGTCTTTCTTCAGACGCTAGGGCTCGGTTCAAAATTCTTAACACCTAAAGAAGGCCGAAGAGTACAACGGCCGAGACCTCGTACAATTGACAACAAAGATCAGGACAATAGTCCGAATAATGTAAATACTGCAGGACATATCTAGTTTATGACTCAGCTGTAAGTCGGATCTGTGTCTATTCTTTGACTCACCTGTATAACGGATTTTATATTCCTATTAACTCAAGTGAAAATCAAAACTATATCTGTCACGTATAAACTGAAATATTTATACTGCTCAAGCTTTTGTGCGTCATTAAATGAACAAAACCAACCCCCCAGACAAATATAGTATATATACTTTACAGCCAATTCTCTGCCGCTTTGCATATATTCGCCGGTCATTTTTGACATTCTAATTCAGACAATTTCATTATAACTCGCACATTTAAAGGGAGATGTATTTGAGTCAAACACGCTCGCTTTTCTGCCTATGCGAAGTAAACTCAAATAGAAAACCGAAACTCTAGGGAGTTTAATTCCATCCTTCCGCACCACCCGGCTTGGCCATATAATATACCCTTGGTAGAAAGAGTGATGTTGTTAACGCACACGGCATGCTTCACCGGTGAAAATTAATTTGCGCAAACACGAGTATATTCCACGACACTGGGTTCCATAGAGAGTTGTTAACGTCGTAGCAAAATGGACACCCACCGGTTGAAAATGATTGCCATGGACTTGATATGTACACTTCGCTACTACAACCGGCAGAACTGCAACAGTTTGCGGATACCAAAAGTCATTTTTAGAATTGTGACCGTCCATTACAACAGATTGTTCGCTGGTATCCGACTATTTAGCCCATAGCCAGGGCATAAATAGAGAGAATAGATGGATTTACTTCTTTCTGAATGGTAATTGCACGTAAATGCATAAATATGTATATATACATATACGTGTGTGTGTGGAGGGGTGTGGGAGTGTTTTTCTCTTTCATTTTTTCTTTATTTATTGGAGGCAAAATCTTACTTTAGTAGGACTTCTGAATTTAAGCCGGTTGTTTTTAATTTCACAGTTGAATAAAATAAAAAGAACGTGGTTGCCAACTCAAATACGTGTACGCATGAACGAAAAATATTAATAAAAATATATATATGTCTAACTATATTATGTATACAATTTTACGTGCCCGTTTGTATGTGTGTTAAAACATGGATTCAATTTTACAAAATAGTTAAATAAGGAAAAATTAACAAATTTTTATATATAGTACATCGTTCGAGATGTATTTAGCTTCATTAAAATTTTTGAATTGCTTATTTTCTTACTTAAGATTAAATGAATAAAAATATTGCTGGATTAAATACAAAATCCAAATAAGGATCTGCAATGTAATCGATGCTGATACCTCGTTTTCAGTCTCCTTCCCACGTATGGGCAGTGACTGCTCTGTGCCTTTCTGTAAATGGCTACCGCTACTGAATTGAAGAACACTTTTTCCTGGTGACCAAATCACAAGGATTTAAACGCCATCTTTATTCCACCATTTTACCGTTGAAATATTTAGATTTAACCGTATCTTCTGCTGTAAAGTTTCGTTTTTCAATTCCGTTCATTTGCGTCCCTGATAGCTACAAACTCCCAAAATTTAAATGCAATGTCAATTGTCATCATTTATCTAATGGAAGCATATCCATCTTTTAACCTATCTTAGACACCTCTTGTACACTGACTCTTCATTCATTGTAACCTTTGTAAATCAATATATATATATATGGGTTTTACAAGTGTTATATATATTGCAAGGCATATATATATATATATATATATATATATATATATATATATATATATATATTATTATTATATATATATATATTTGCAAGGCTTATATTATATTATATTATATATGTACATGTTCTAAAATATAATTTATAATATATATTCACAGCTCTATATATTATACACTCCTGATCACAATTTTAAGACCACTTAAAAATCTTCAAAAAGAAATTTTTTTTTTACGGATCGATTGTAAACTCCTCCAACTTAAGGTTGGCTGATCACAATTTTAAAACCACTTAAAAATCTTTAAAGAGAAATATTTTTTTTACGGATAGATTGTAAACTCCTATAACTTAAGGTTACCAATACTACAATCTAAAAGGTTATGGAAACAAAAACCTATATTCCAAGCATTTTATTTAGAAATTTATATTTATATAAAATGAGGCGATTTACACATGATCAACATTATAAGACCAGAGACAAAAATTCTACGAAATTGTACAAAAAGTGTATGAAAAGCGTATGGAAATATTAAACAACCAAATTTAATAATGAGTTCTACCTCCACTGCTTTTGATGACTTCAACAATTCTGTCGGGCATGCTAGAAATAAGCGTTTCCATTAAGGTGCGGGAGAAGTAACTCCAGCTTCTGAAGATTGGTTCAAGAAGTTCATTTTTTCTTGAGTATTGTTTGCCATTTAGATAAATATCTCTTGTCATCCATCCTCAAACATTTTCAATTGGGTTCAAGTCTAGTGAGCATGTAGGATGTCCCAAGAGATGGACCACATTTTTTTTGTAGAAAGGTCAAGGTCCGTCTTGCAGCTTGGATTGCAACATTATTCTGTTGAAATAATCATCCATCCACACAAACGATGTCCCTCCATCATCAATGATGCTTTTTGTAGCATGCTAACATAACCATTCGCTGTTTGACAACCCTGCACCACCTGGAGCTCCATCGTCCCTCTGTAAGAAAAGGCAGCCCATACCATTACGGACCCTCCACCACTATGACGTGTGGAGAAAATTTCACGAGGTATGTTTTTGTTATGCCAATATCGTTGGAAGCCATCAGGACCATCCAGATTGAATTTTTTCTCATCAGAAAACAGGACTTTCTTCCACTTCTCAACGTCGCATGTTTGGTATTCACAACCAAACTTTAAGCGGTCTACCTTGTGACGGGGAAGCAACCGAGGAATTTGTTTACGCTTTTTATTTACCATGCCTTTTTGTCGTAAGTGTCGTCTGATGGTTACAGGACTGCAATCAGCATCTGTGACTGCCTTAATTTGACTAGAAGAAAGTCCCTCCTCTTTCATAACAACCCGTCTTATTCTCTTACGCAATGCAGGAGAAATTTTGGGGGGCCTACCAGAGGATTTTGCATTTCCATAATTCTCACTGTTCTTCAGAAAGTTGCAAATCACAGTTTTACTGGGAGTTACCTCAGCTGCGATTGCCCGCTGTGACAAACATTGCTTATGGAATTCTACAATTCGAGAACGCTCAACTTTGGTAAGTTTGCTTGCTTTAGGCAAGGTAACACATTTACGCAGTGATTGCTAATCTCTAAATGAACTAAAAACATTGGAATTACCATAGATCTAACAATTTATACTCCTGGTCTTGTAATTTTGATCAGGCATAAATCGCCTCATTTTATAAAAATGTAAATTTCTAAATAAAATGTTTGTAATGTAGCTTTTTGTTTCCATAACCTTTTAGATTGAAGTATTGGTAACCTTAAGTGGGAGGAGTTTAAGATCTATCTGTAAAAAAAAATTATTTTTAAAGATTTTTAAGTGGTCTTAAATGTTTGATCAGGAGTGTATATCGAGCACTGTCTTAAATTAATGTTTTGGACATTGTAAGAATTCTTCGTTCTGTAGTCACTCCGATATATATATATATATATATATATATATATATATATATATATATATAAGGCTTATATTACATTATATATATATATATATTTGCAAGTCTCATATTATATTATATTATATTATATTATATATATATATATATATATATGTAGGCAAGGCTTATATTATATGATATATATATATATACATATTTGTAAGCGTTATATTATATTATATTATATTATATTATATTATATATATGTCTATATATATATATATATATATATATATATATAGTAGCAAGACTTATATTATATATATATGCTTATATTTATTTTAATTTCACAGGCAGGAAGAACGATAAAAGAAACTTTCCAGTAGAAGAGACGGCTAAATCTAAATAGATCAACGGTAAAACGGTGGCATCAAGATGACAGCCTAATACCACGTTAAAATCTTTGTGGCATATATATATATATATATATATATATATATATATATCTTTGTGGCACATATATATATATATATATATATATATTACAAAACTTATCTTATATTATATATATATATTTATATAAATATATACATATATACATTTGCAAAGCTTATATATATATATATTTGCAAGTTTTATATTATATATATATATATATATATATATATATGAGTGTGTGTATGTGTGTGTGTGTGTGTGTGTGAGAAAATAATTTTAAATGCAGTTTTATTTATGTGTTAAAGCGCACAATATTAGGGATTAAGCATATGTACATATAATAGTTTTATTAAACAGACTATCATCGCTGGGTGTTGTCATATATATATATATATATATATATGTGTGTGTGTGTGTGTGTGTGTGTGTGCATATATATATAAAGAGAGAGAGAGATAAGATATATATTTATGTGTGTGTATGTGTGCGTGTATAGAGAGAGATAGAGAGATTGAGGGAATAGATTTGTGTGTGTGTGTTTGTGTGTGCGTGTGTGTGTATAGGGAGAGAGAAATGGAGAGAAAGAGTGAGAGAGTGGGGAGAGTTTGTGCGTGTGTGAAATAAATAAATTGATAATTTAGATGACAAAAAAGAAAAAGGTGATTGCATGATGTACCACCGCCGGTTTAAGAAATATCTTTACGTCACCATGCTGTTGAATATTTTTAAGAAAGTCCAAACGCTAAAGGCAAATAAATTCATGTCTTAACATTCCAAATGAAGCTGGCAAAGTAAATTGTAATAATCCCTCTATTGATGAGATCTGCAAACACGGCGCGTTCATTTTCACTCTTATTAATGTCTTCTGCCTGTCACTGGTATAGCGAATGAATGATCGATTATTTCAAACCAAATTATCGCATTTGAATGAGGATTGATTTCAAAGTGTTTATTTTAAGCGACATGAGTGAATGCTGACATAGGTATTCATTTGAGTTGTTAATCGCGACAATCTAATTGCAAATATATATGATTATTATGGACATTACCGCTGTATCAATACTTACTTCTTCACAAACCCAAGCATCCCCCAACATTATATATATATATATATATATATATATATATATATATATAGTGTAAAGAAATTCTCCATTTTAAAATGCTTGTAATTCATTTATTAACTATAATTTCTATCATTTTAAACGAAATGAGATGATTGCGTTTATCATGATTTTCTAAAATTTTGTTATGTGTACCAGATTTAGCTACCAACTTCTCGATCTGCTCAAGAATCCCCTCAGCTGATATAGCCAGAAACTCTTATCATTCCAAAATCTTGAGTTCGTATAGTTGCTCCGTTAATACCCAACTCCATAAAAAGTCACATGGTGTTAAGTCAAGACTGTTGGATGGCCACTCATACGGATCATAACGAACTATCTGTCTTCAAGCGAAGTGGGCATTCAGTCATTCGCGATCGACAATAGCAAAATTTGGAAAAAACACATCTTGCATGAAAATCAAGTCTTCAACATTCCTCCGATCACTGATAACTTAACAGATTTTACCTTGCACCATCGTAAGATACCTTTCGGCTGTCATGGTGTCATGAAGAATAAATTGATCCACAATCCTGTCTAAAGTCATTCCACACTGCGCCATTACTTTGGAACGATTCTGCATTCTTTTTGATTTACCAAGAGGATCTTTGCCTATCAAATAGTGACAATTATGCCGGTTCATAAACCCAATATGTGAAACACCGCTTCCTAATTGCAGAAGGTATCTTTAAAGAAATATGACTAATTTTCATACCAAACCAGCATGATCATTTTAAAAAAGTATGCGAATCTCTCAGTCTTCGGCGGAGGGTAATTGGCAGCACGGTAGCTTAAAAGCAAAACTTTATAAAATCTTGAGCACAGTTCGTATTGTATCAAAGAAGAGCCCACTTTCCCATGTTGCTTGTATAATTGGCTTTCTGGGGCTACGTTGAAACATTTTTTCTGAACTGTTTACACTGTCTTCTGGTCACTGGACATAAGAGGGTGACCAATACTTTGATTATCAGCTACGGATTGTGTAGCTACTAGTATTATCTGACAATTCTTATTAGTTTTTGTCAAATTACGTATTAAGATCTGTAATCATCTTTATTTGAAATTGAATAACGGATTCCTCAAACTTCATAACGTGTCGCTAGCAGAATCAGCGACCGCTGGTTAAACATTCAGCCACACACACACAAACACACACACACAAACACACACACACATGCATACACACAAATATATATATATATATATATATATATATATATATATTGTAACAAAGTTGTGGAACTCGTAGGTTTTTTTACCTGTTCTTCATGCATTTACTTTTATAAAAAGTGCTCGATACAACGTAGAGCGTTATATTGTAATGGTTGTTACAATGGTCTATGAATTCATAGTATCACTACACAAAAATGTTCGCGTTTCAAAGATGCTTTGTACGCTTTCTATCGGGTGTAAAGGTTGAAATGAAAATTAATTGGTGAAAACGGTTAATTTGTGGTGATATGATGTTTAAGTGAAAGTGGGGTTGGGAGCTTATTCTGATTCTGTCGGCCGTATTGTAGTCTAAGACATATGGGTTAGGAGAGGTGTCTTAGTTTAAGACAGGTTCCTTATTTATTTTGTCTGGATGTGGTGGAAGTGGCGTCGCTTTTAATGAGAACGATGTAAATAAATTTGGTGTTGGAGTTTAGAAAAAACTAGTCAACATTTCGTGGTTCTAGAGGTGCTGCTATTGGGTTACGAGAAGGGTGTGGGGTAGCTTATTTTGGGGCAGGTCGCTTTTTCTTTTAGTTTAGGTATGTTATATTGGGATATATATATATTTTTTTATGCAGTGCCGATAGTTTTTATTTTACTATTATTTACAGGTAGATGGAATTATTGTTGGTGTGGTGTGAGATTTATTTTCTTTTATTTATACGTTTTTTTTCTATTTATTTAGAGGGTTGATTATGTGTATTTATTGCATTTTTTGGTGGGGTCGTGTGGATGAGGTGTTTCTTTTTTCTTTATTTAAATTTTAACGAGAAATATTTGCGATGTTTGCATAATACTGCTAATTCGTCTCTACGGTTTAATAGTTTGCTACTGTTGGGGTACTTTAGAATGTGTAGCCTTTCACTTAAACATAAAGGGCAGATGTCGTTAAGTGAGTTGCAAGTTCTAGTTTTTTCTAGGATTTTCCATTTTACTTTAGGTTTCTATTTTGAGTCGTTTAGCTTCCAAAAATATGCAGAAAGGGATGTCTGGTTTCGGTGTATGTTGTTTTTGAATGAAGTTAAGTGCATGTACCAGCGCTGCTTAAAAGTGTTCTTAGTTGATCCGATATACACTTTAATTATAGTGGGATTTTCAATTGATGTTATGTTGCTTTGATAGATTATTGAGTTTATTTTACATTTATTCTGTAGTGGGCAGTTGTTGGGGTTTCTACAATTACATAGGTTTTTATCGTTGTCTTCTTTATTATTTTGGTAGATAATTTCATTTTGATCTACGTGTTGATATCGGATATATTTGTTATGGTTTGTTATGATTTTTTCTAGGTTGTTTGTGTAACTATAGCTTAGATTAAGTGTATTTTTGTTGAAGATTTTACTAAGCTGGTTATTGGTGGGGAAGTGTTTTTTAATTAAATTGAGGAACTTCTGTCCTAACTTGGTGTTTATCATTTGGTTGAAAGACCTCTTCAATTTAGCACTGGAATTTGCCGCACATTACTCAGACTTAACCAAGGACGAATGTAATATTATAATGGCTGCCAGGACATCTGTTCTTATCCATAACCAAGAACAATGGATAAAAAATAACTCTGTTAACCAATTTGACATTACAATGGGTGCGTTAGACCCTGCAAATCCTCCGATCTCATCGTCTAATTTGCACTATATGACCTTACTGCACACCAAGACATAAACGCACAAGTCATAGGGCTATACAGAGACAACAGTCTCATGCTAGTACACAATTCCACCCACTTTAAAACAGACAAAATAAGAAAACTTATCTACAGAGTATTTAAAAGTTTAAACCTAAAAGTAATAGTCAACACAAATTTAAAAGTAGTAAACTACCTCGATGAAACACTTGATTTAGTTAATAATTACCAACCACACATAAAACCCAACGAATACCCACTATACATCCACCTAAAGTCAAACCACCCCCTAGTATAATCAAACATATATCCTCCTCCATAGAATATAGAATTAGTAAAAACTCGTCCAATGAAAAAATATTTAACAAACACAAAAGTCTCTACAATAAGTCACTTAAAAATGTAGCTACAAAAACCAATCCACATATTATTGGAAACTGAAAAGCAACAATAATTTAATTATTACTTGGAATATCGTAGCTAAATCTACAATTTACAACGGAAAACGAAACATGTGTAAATTATGGCTTTCAGAAACGATAGCTATAATCGTAATTTACTTACCAAAAACATCGATTTAATAGCAGCATGCTGTCATCTTACTTAATTTCTTGGAGCAAGATGGAAACAAATTCTTCTAAACCATTGCACGTTTTTTTCCTCTTTCTTCCTTACTATCCCTCTTTTTCTTCCCGCTCAAATATGAAATGTAACAATTTTGAATTAAGCCTCTTTAATTATGTCTTCCAGCCTTGTTTAACTATTAATTTTAATACTAAATCTTATTTTTTAAAATTTAATTTTAATTTCTATTTCTGTTTTCATATTCATTTCTAATTTTATTTTCATTTTTTATTTAAATTTTATAATTTTAAGTTTTATCTACATGTAATATTACAATATTTAAGTTTTAAAATTTTAACGTTTGACATTTTTATCCACGCATTTTAATATTTATTTTATTTAATTATATTTTCATTTTTAATTTAAATTTAAATTTTTATCTACATGTAATCGTAGAATATTTAAATTTTTAATCATTTTAAAAAAACAGTAACTTTAACTTCATAATATTTAATTCACCAAAATATCGAATGAACATAAACTCAAGTCTATTAAACTGTAAGTTTGAATTATACACCTGATGATTGCATAAAGCATGAAACTGAGTCTTACCATAGACGTAGCATTATATATATGTAAATTCCGATTGAGACGAACTCATTTGTTGTATCATTTGGGTGTGATGATCATGTTTGCCTGCGAAATACGTATTACCCATGAAATTGCAGAATATCTAAAAAAAATTTCTAGAGTATATATATATAATCGGAGTCTAACCGTACTGATGAGCTGTGATACGGGGAAACAAATCTTTCTGCGGATGACAATATATATATATATATATATATATATATATATATATATATATATTGTGTTACATATATATATATATATATATATATATATATATATATATATATAATCATCCGCAGACAGAGCAGTTTCGTTGTATAACAGCTCATCAGAACGGTTAGACATCCGATTGCTTTTAACTCAGGAGTGAAACCCGACTAAGTTGGCGTCAGTCGGGGATTCCACCTTTGAGCTATGGGCACTCGGTAGGAGGAGGCATATATATATATATATATATGTGTATATATATATATATATATATATATATATATATATATATATATATATATCTCCGTTTGTGCATATGATGTAGAATGTTGAATAATACTCCAAGGAAATTGAAGATAATTAATCAAATTAGAACCACAATCAAACCCGAAGCGGTTATGAAGTTCTTTATCAAAATTTTCAACTTACTGAGGTTTTCATTCTATTTTTTCTTACTGCATACTCAAAATCTCTGGTTGATTTTAATTGTTGTCAAAATTTACAAACAATTTTATAGAAATCATAATCACTACTACTATAGAAAACAATAACGAAAATACATTGCCAAAGAGACACGTATATTCACTAAAAATCTAGTCAAAAATAAGGGAATTCATATTACTCTCTTTGACAACATTGGTGGAATTGTAATCAAGACTACATAGATAGAAAAAAAAACAATTCACTGCTCAATGATAACGGCACACACGAAAAAAAGATAAGCGAACAGTAAATAATTATAGAAACACAAAATTTAACAAAATGATTAGGAAACTAATTAAAATCAAAAACAAATCACAGTATAGACTCATAGTTCATTAGCGTAGAACGCTCAAACTTTACGCTTATGTAAATCCCAAAATGTAAATCCCACCAAAACGCACGTCCCAAGGATGTGCGTTGTGGCCCAGTGGATATCGGCTCGGGACGAGAAATCAGGGAGCCGAGTTCAAATTCCAGTTGAATTTATTGCATTAACTTACGCGCAAATAGCCTTGGGAAAGGTATTAATCCGTCTCTTCCTTCCAGTTATGGGTTAAATGACAGGACAGATTGAGTTCTGTAGCCTTGGCTGGTAACCAGTCTACCGCAGAAAGCAATCTCAACCTTCTTCCCAGTCAGTCATGTCTCTTTCGAGATATGATCGCCCAAGCGCGTTTCACGTATGGCACTTAACTGACTGACTGAAATTCCAAAAAACAGATATTCCTATGCACTCAATCTATTCAAGAATAGACAGAGCCTTCCACAAATTGTCGAACGCCATAAAATTTTTTTGACCCCACTCCATGGATAATTAGTCCATCTGATATAAAGATTCAGACTAGTTTAAAAACTAAGGGCAATAAACATGTGACAAAGCCATAGCTAGTCTAGGTATAAAATCCATTTACACCAACGTCTCAGCAGAAAAATTTGTAAACTTGATAAGAAAGAATATAAAACAATGAAAGTCAAAGCTCTCTTTACCAAAAGCTAAAATAATAAAAAATGCCCTCTTATCACCAATGTCGGCTGTTATACTTTTAATGTTTTTACACACAGGAATGTGAATTACAAATGGAATCGCCTCTTACTGGTGTGATAGTATCTGCCTTCTCAGAGTTTCTCGAATCAGTTTTTATGTGCGTTGTAGCGCAGTGGATATCGGCTCGGAACGAGAAATCGGGTAGCCGAGTTCGAATTCCAGCTGAATTCATTGCTTTCACTTACGCGCAAATACCCTTGGGAAAGGTATTAATCCATCTCTTCCCTCCAGTTATGGGGTAAATAACAGGACAGATTGGGTTCTGTAGCCTTGGTCGAGCAACCAGTCTACCGCAGAAATCTACTGCGGGATAATCTTCTGCCCAGTCAGTCATGTCTCATTCGACACATGATCGCCCAAGCGTGTTTCACGTATGGCACTTAACTGACTGACACAATAATCATATTTCCGACATATTGATGATGCTCTAGCAGGATATCCCCTTGAAACTGACATACCTGACCTAGTATATACACTAAAGAAAGTCGTACTTGCAACGGTAAACTAAACTTATTTATTAATGGAAGTTTTCTCTGTGTGTGTCTCTGTGTGTCCATTACCTATAGACTCCGAAACGGCTGAACCGATTTTTTTGAAAATTTGCACAGTTGTACTATCACCATCTGCAAATGTTCTTAGATAGGGTTTGTGTCGAGGTACCCCTGATACATATCGGAAATCGATAATCGAAAATATCGGTTTATAGAAGGAGTGGTCCGATTTTGATCAAATTTGATACACTCATAGACAAAGCCATAAGGAACGATATTCAGAAGTTTTAAGGTTACAGTTTTTACAATAGTGCAGAAAATCGATAATATATATATATATATATATATATATATATATATATATATATATAAGGCAAGATGTTTGTGTGTATGTCTGTTTATCTGCCTTTATATCTGTATTTTTTCAGTCTTTTTATTTTAGTTTTTGCTTCGGGTTTGGCTCTATGTAGGTATCCTTGTAGTTGTTAGTCTCAGTCATGATACCATTTACTCAGAGGACTTATTTAGCCTTCAAAATTCAGTTTACGACGAAAAAACTTATTTGATATCGATAGCAGGTAATCAAAATTTGACTTACATCCATTCATTCTTCTTTCAGTCTATGGTCTCGTTTTAACTGGAAACAACTATTGCCTTTTAGTCTTTTGTGCCAACGTCCAAAGAGTCCGAGCTCCAGGACCATGAATTAGTTTTAAAGCTTTCATTACACCCGAGCAACGCCGGGCTATACTTCTAGTATTTTCTAGATATCAAGTTATACCGTGTTGACAACATTTGAAAATTTTGTAACTAGCGGGAAACAATAAAAACGAACTCATAAATAACTATTCTCATCATAACAGCAATATGAAATACAGTATCTTCATTGGATGCAACTAAAGAGCGCTAAGATTTAGCAGCTCTCAATATTTACATCAAGAGAAATAAATTCATTGAAAACACATTCAAAATTCTTCATTGGTCTAATTATTTTATATTCAATGAGAAAGAAAAAAGGCTAATAAAATATTGAAAAATAGAACAAAAATCTCTCCTGAAAAACCCAGTGGGTGAAAAAAAAAAATTGTCGTACCAATTAACTCTATCACGATTACAACTGAAAAGAAATTATCTAAAATCAATTAAGTAAATACGAGTATCGGTAAAAATAATGTTCAAAATAATTCATTACAAATTGTCGGTTGCTTATAACCAAGTTTCGTTAAAATTCGTTAATTTCCGTAACATGTTTACATTTGTTTGACATTACGAAACATTACAGAGCAGATACGGTTTGTTTACGATAGATCGAAAATTGTGTTATATAAGCATGATAAAAACCTCGTCTGATCAAGAGGCTATTCATGGTCGAGTAGTTAAGACAGTACCAGATCAAATGGTAGCTTCCCCTATGTAAATAGGGGTCGCAGGTTCGAATCCTGCTGGATAACACACATTTTCGTAATAAAAATTTATCGTGAAATAATCAGGCCGGTAGATATAAATATAAAATACTGTTTAATTAAATAATCTTAAATACGAGTATGGGTAAAAATAATGTTCAAAATAATTCATTACAAATAAATATATATATATATATATATATATCCAAGTGAATAAGGAACAACGAAAGATTAACAACGTTCAAAACATTAATTTAAAACATTGCTCAATATAAAATAGAGCTATGAACATTTATTATAAATTATAGTTTAGAACATGTACAAATTAGTGTGACAGTCACATTACCTTATGAGACATTGTCCTTTCAGTGTGGAAGCGGAATGTACACTTTGTGGTAGATGATAATTTGTACATGCTCTAATCTATATATATATATATATATATATATATATATATATATATATATATATATATATATCCGAGTGAGTATAGAATGAGGAGAGAAAAAGAAAGAAAAAAATTCTTTCCAAAACATTAATTTAAAACCGTGCTCGATATATGATGTATAGAGCTGTGAATATGTATTATTAATTATGTTTTAGAACATATACATAATTTCTTCTATATATGTCCTCTGCAATCATATGGCTGGTTCAGTGATTGGAACCCAAACACATCATCGGTTTTTCTCCCGATGATGTGATTGGAACCCAAACACATCATCGGTTTTTCTCCCGATGATGTGTTTGGGTTCCTAACACTGAAACAGCCATATGATTGTAGAGAAGAGGACATATACAGAAAAAATTATGTACATGTTCTAAAACATAATTTATAATATATATATATATATATATATATATGTGTGTGTGTGTGTGTGTGTGTGTGTGTGTGCAAGGCCGGTGTTTTCTACCCCGGAAACATTCGAACGAGAGGAGACGAGAGGCAATCCTGATTGTTGTTTCCAATCAGTGCCTTGTAAAACGCGTTATCTTACCCACACTTGTTTTTACATCCTACAGTAAGGATATGCATTCCTCCAAGAAGTGTAGCGACTTGCTTTTGACCTATAAACAGCTAGCATAATCTCACTGATTTATTTGGTTACGAAGAGAAAATACACTAAATAACTGAAACTCAATGAACAGATATTACTACACAAATACAAAACCTTCGCACGCAGACGGATACACTTATATATATATATATATATATATATATATATATATATATATATCGCAATGGTCAGGACCACAGATTTTCTCATAAAGTACTATGCAAGTGGACAAGTTGTTATCCAATATTAGATTAAAAATGTCAAATAGTTAGAACCTTTTATATGTTAGAAGGGAGGCGACCGTCTGACTCGTTGCGAACTGCAGATCTTTTTATGAGCAGAGAAATATTTTTAATGTAGATTACATAGACCAATAGCTCAGCTGTGAACCGATCCCTGACTTGATGCAGTGAGTAAAGAAAATAAAAAAAAGATTAAAAAAAGACAATACAGTTTTTTATGGGAACTTTCAATATCCTAATAACACATTATTTTAATGTGAGACCCAAAAACATATGTGTTATGTTTACGGCAAGCACAAAATTTTGCGCATTAAAGAATTTAAAGAGGAACAGCATTCATGCTTGGCGAGAGATGCTGTTACTACTAAAATTCATACTCACACACACATGAACAGACATACACGAAATCATTCATGTTACATATATATATATATATATATATATATATATATATATATATATATATATATATTAGAAGGAAATATCCAGCAATTTCGATATAAATTTAATTATCTAGAAGCCGGGAAAACGTCTCTATAAACCAGATAATAAGTGAAATTTCTGTATATTCTACTGATATATCATCAAACGTTTCGTCCTCATTCTTTGTATTAGAAACAAAGAAATGAAAAGAAGAGAAATTGTTCCGAGTTTCTTTTAATCTGAACAAAATTCGGTTGAAACATTTCATTCTTATTTCATATTCGTTTTTCTATCCATTCAGTCGTCAGCTTTAAGTCCTGTATTTATTTCAATCCGATCAAATTCGTGATAAAATCAGGTCAGTTGATCTCTTTGTTGTTTTGATGAGGAAGGAAAAAGTCCAGGAGTCCGACTTTTTCAATATTGGACCAACGTGTTTTATTTTTATTTATTTGTGTAGCTATTAATCCATTCTGTAACCAAAGGTTCTGCAAAGCGATATTTGTTTATTACAATCCTAATTTTAATTTTTTTAAAAGTATTATGTATATATATATATATATATATATATATATACTCACGGATAAACTTTCGCGTATTATTGAAAGAGCTAAAAAAAGGTGTGTGTGTGTGTGTGTGTGTGTGTGTGTGTGTGTGTGTGTGTGTGTGCGTGTATAATTTATTTGTTGAGACATTAATTAATGATCTTTTTATGAATAAACAGTATATTTATGAACATCTACAGGTGTGAATATTCGAGAAATATTGGTAAAAAATATGCGTTCTCCGGCAGGATTTGTATCCGCGTCCCCTAGGTTAAACCAACATTTGCACTGACGTGTCTTAACACCTGGGACACGTAGGACTCACAAAAGAACAAAGGCCGAATAGTGCTTTTAAATGCACCTTTTCAAATTTTTCAAAATATTCATATCTTCTGTTTTCGTATCCTAATATAAAAAAGGGCACTTTACTTAAAATATTTTTACTATGTCCGTTGCGAAAAGGATTAACTTGACATATTTTTAATTTGTTTTTTTACATATACTTAATGGATAATTGTATTTAAGTAGAGGCACTTTTTTATATAATAAGAGTAGCATATTTATTCATATCTTCTTCTTTTTCGTCTTCTTCTTCTTTTAAGTGCCCTGTCTTTTCAGGACGTAGGCGATCACAGATTTCTACGTCTCCCTACCCCTGGTGGCTCTTAGTAAGTTTTCTCCTGTTACACCATGCAACCCACGTTCCGTCATCCACCTGCTCAGGCCCTTCAAATATGTTATCCGCTGCCTTCCTCTCTCTCTCTCTCTCTGTCTCTCTCTCTCTCTCTATTTCCTTCTATCTGGCCTGTCACTATCAGTTTCTCCAAGCCCTCCTTCCTTATTGCATGTCCCAGGAACTTCAGTTGTCTCTTCCTGATGCTCACTATAAATCTTCTTTTCGTTGCCATTCTTTCTAACACATCATTGCTCACATACTCGATCCATGATATCCGTAGCATCCTTCTGTAGAACCACGTTTCAGTTCCTTCAAGTTTTTCCTTCATTTTCGATGATAATGTCCATCATTCACTGACATATTGAAAAACGGACAACACATAGCATTCCATTACTCTCTTTTTTGTTTTCTCTAAATGTTATTAACCCCTTACATATCAGTGCTTATATAGCCTTGCTTGGTGTGAAATCATTACTTACAAATGCTACGGTTTCCCAATCATTGGCGATATATTGTTTTTCTCAAATCATGATAACCTTTGTAATATCAAAGAGGCTTTTAGCTTTGAAAGTTTGTTGAGACTAAACTTCACTCAGAGCTCAAGTTGAAGACCCTGCCAGGATTCCTTGTTTAAGATGATGAAAGACAATTTGTTCCTTGTACAGATCAAGAAAGCATGGAATTTATCTTACCATATTGTATCGTTCAAAAGTCCGTAGTAGATTAAAAAATATAATAATGCTGCCATATTTCTAGTGCAGCTATTTTGACTTTAGTTTCCAACTTTAACGGCTTACCGCCATATCACGTTGAATACACCGATTCTCGCTCGATCACCGAAGTTAAGCAAAGTTGAACCTGGTCAGTACTTAGATGGATTACCGTTTGGGAATACCATGTGTGTTGTGGTGCAGTGGATATAAGCTCGGAAAGAGAAATCGGTGAGCCGTGTTCGAATTCCAGTTGAATACCCTGGATTCACTTAAGCACTTGGAAAAGGTATTAATCCGTTCCTTCCCTCCAGTTATGGGTTAAATAACATGGAAGGCCTTGGGGACCCTGCCCTTAAAAATAAATCCCAATGAATCTTGATACCCGAAAAGAGAAAAGTATTACTAGACACAAAACTTATATAAAAACAACAATAAATTATTGAAAGAAAAAGGTAATTCCCAGCAATAAATAAATAAAATTTAGTTGGCAATAATTGACTCGCTGAGGTTGATAAGCCATAAAAACAAAACAACCAACCGAATTTATTTTTATTTTGAAAACAAAATTTAAAGCGCTTTTGTAGGTGATATATTATCATCAAAATTAGTTTGAACAAAAGTACGACACTAAAATCCGAAGGGTCTTTAGCATGACCAAGGACTCATTTCGAAAGATGGTCATAATATTGAAAGACAGGAAGATTCCACTGGAAAAACATGAAAAGAGGAGTGGACTGTTCTGCGATATCTCTCCCCTTACATGATATCGAATGCTGGACAATCTCCTCAAAGATGAATCATAGACTCAAAACAACAGAAATGTTGTTCAACAAAAAGATGCTGAGATAACCATGAACCAAACATGTTTTGGCGATGTTTCAAACGAAAATGAAACTTACTATATTCATAAAAATAATAATAAATTAAAGTGGTACATTTGATAACGAATCACCACACCCGACATCCATGTAAAATATATATCGCTTAATTCGACCACATATTAGAAAAATGCCGTCTGGATTTCCAAATGTTGTAAGGTCATCAATAGCGGCAATGTCGAAGAGGAAGCGACCACATTCAAAGCGAACAAGCAGTGAAACCCCAACGGCGTAATAGATCATTAAGATCAACACGGTCTCAACGGTCAAACCGGCGAAAGAGAGCAGAGTCAGTCAGGCTGGCGTAACCAAGGCGGACCTTGACACACCAATCACCCGATACACGGATGCAACCAGGATTAGGATATCTTTTCTGTAGCAAACACTTTTGAGCCGAGAGGGAAGCGCTTTTGATTTAATGTATTAACATCTCTGCCGCGCAGGGTTGTCTACCAAAATCAAATACACGTGAATGGCTCGGACAAACATTCTTTTATTCACAAGACTGAAAACAGAATAAACAGCTTGAGGCTTCTAGGACACCTTCTAAAGAAGGAGTGCTTGGAAAATCTAATACTCACAGGACCGATAGATGGAAGAAGGGACAGGGGAAAGCAGCGCATGTCATACTTGATGTACTTGAGAAAGTGGATGGCTGAGCGGGTTTAGGAGATATACTAAGAGAAAAAGTATTGAGAGCGATCAAGTATAGGGGAAGGTGGATGTCCTCGATTGCTTACACTACCAGCCATAATTATTAGGTCACCCCAGTTTTTTGAAAAGAAATGATCTATTTCATACTATTTTTAGTGTATACTTCTAAATGAAAATATAATGGTTTATTTTGTTAGTTTACAAAATTTTACAAGTCAAGGAAGCAAGGATAAACTCGTCCGAATCACCCTAAATTTTCTTCATTCTTTCATTGATGAAACTGCAGTGTATGTAATTATTAAATATTTATAAATTCATTTGATTCACATATTATTGAGCAGTATTAACAAAAGAACCATTCTATTTTCATTTACAATTATTCATTGGCAATAAATACTAATGAAATACATCATTGTTTTAAAACTCTCGGATGGTCTAATAATTATGGCCGGTAGTGTACGTCCTGAAAGACCATTATACATAAAAAAAGTAGAAGTATTTTTCCTACAGATTATATTTTGATTACATATCGCAACTGGATCCCTCTTTCCATCTTATGTGTTACAGGTTCAGACTACCTCCTTTCCTCTTGTTTCCAAGTTCATACCTGTTAAACATATTTTCGCTATTAATACAATCTTAATATATTGAAATCTAGGATAAAGCAATAACTATCATTTACATTTGAACAATAACTATCATTTACATTTAATTTATCCTATTATATCCAAAAAACAAGTTGGGGATATCATTCGATTACGCTGCCATGGTGTCGATCTGTTTGTGTTCGCTAGGCGCTTTATTTTATTTTCCAGGTACCGCTTCAGCGTTGTGGTACAGTGGATATCGGCTCGGAACGAGAAACCGGGGAGCCGAGTTCGAATTCCAGTTGAATCCACTGTATTCACTTACACGCAAATAAAAGTTTAAAATTATCCTTAAGAATATGAGAAATTATTTATGATACTTATTGTTAAAAAAAAGGATGTGCGTTGTGGTGCAGTGGATATCGGCTCGAAACGAGAAATCGGGTGGCCGAGTTCGAATTCCAGCCGAATTCATTGCATTCACTTACGCGCAAATACCCTTGGAAAAGGTATTAATCCGTCTCTTCCTTCCAGTTATGGGTTAAATAGCAGGGCATATTGGGTTCTATAGCCTTGGTCGGCAACCAGTCTACCGCAGAAAGCAATGGCAACCTACTGTGGGATAAACTTCTACCCAGTCAGTCATGTCTCTTTCGAGACATGATCGCCCAAGCGTGTATCCCGTATGGCACTTGACTGACTGACTGACCGCTTCAGCGGTAGCTGGGTAATTTTTGACCATTGAAACGAGCGTCCACGTTCGTGTTCTCCAATTTATAACCGACATCCTATCAACAGTTCTTACCATAGAATGGTAGACTTTGAAAATCTGTAGCTACTTTAGCATATACGCATCGTTCATTCAGCTATGGATTAGAACACTCTCAGCTATTGGTCGTGTATAATGATAATATACACGTTAAAACGTCTGCCTCCTTCTACCGAGCGCCCGTAGCTCAGCGGTAGAATCGCCGACTGACGCCAATTCGGTCGGGTTTCAATCCTGGGTTAAAAAGCTGTGATACAGCGAAACAGATCTGTCTGCGGATGACTATATATATATAAAATCAAAAAAATCAAAGATATTTCGACAAACCACCTATAAATGCAATTAAAAAAACATTCAACCTCTCAACTATCCTCACTTCTACCAAATATAAAATACACTTATCAGGGAATTTCAAATGTCAGAAACCCCGATGTTTAATTTGTAAACATTTAGTAAACGACACAATATTCTCTGTACCCAACACCAAAATCAAATTCCACCCACCACCCCTCAACTGTGACAGCCAAAACATTATATATTTTCTCTTCTCTTCAATATGTCCAAATAGTGGATATATTGGAGAATCTGGTCATAGCTTTAGATTTCGTTTCAATAATCACAAACGTAGCATACGACTGAACAACCAATATTCCCCAATAGCTGTTCATTTCAATCAACAGGGCACACATTAGAAAATTCCAAATGTTTACTAATAGACTCCGATTTTAGTTCTTACACACACACGCAGAAAGAAAGAAAAATACTGGATTTTAAAATTAAATACACACAAGCTAGTATTAAACAGGGACTTAGGTGTTTTGAATCTTTTTAAATATTTCAATAGCTAAATTTTTTTTAGATACAATTAAAAACATTTTCTCTAAAACAAAATTTATAAGTATTATTAAAGATAGGTTTATGTTTACAAATATTTAAAAAAAAATCTGTCGCTTTCTGCTTCACGTGATGTAAACAATCTCTCTCCTCAGACGCTTTCGTGAAATACGTTTCTAATTTAAATTTTAAATTTTAAAATCATTTGTTTCTGATGAAGGACCAAGGACCCGAAGATGGTCTGAAATATAAAATATAATAATAGAAATAAACAAATACTGTCAAAAATACATTTTTAAACTTACAACTTTTTAGTAGTTTTTCCTATATATATATATATATATATATATATATATATATATATATTAAATCCGAAGCGACATGAAAGGTAAATTCCCCCAAAATTCCTATTAATATTAACTATTTAAAGTTAAATAATAAAACTGTTCCAGCCAGAGGGTTTTATATAAAAATAAATAATTATTTACTGAGTCAAAGTTTTAAACCTATAAATGTTATTAAATTTCCCGTCTGCATATTTCAGCGAATGGATTTATCATTCATATCATCAGTGAAATTAAGACATTATAGCAAATTCCATTCATTTATTTGCGCGTGTGTCAAAAACTGAAAAAAGGTTAGCTAAAAATAAAAGGAAAGGGAAGAAAAGTAAAAGAAGAAAAGAAAGACTGTATTTTTTATATATAACAAATAGTAAATACTTACTTAAAAAGATATAGATAATATAAAGTGGGATGATCGATTCTATATTATAATCAATACATAAACTGATCCCTGTCTTTGTGGGGTGATAATATATATTTTTCTACCTCTAATTTTGGCTTTCTGAAAAAGTTCAAGGTGTCGTTAGCGTTCTAAAATTTTGATCTACATCTGAATGCAACTCCCGTCGAGCTAGACCAACAAATGCAGACGCTAAGTCGAATCTATCAAACAAACAAATACTTATACAACGTCCACCCTCGTCACTTTTATATATATATATATATATATATATATATATATATATAGAGAGAGAGAGAGAGAGAGAGAGCGAGAGAGAGAGAAAGGGAGAGGAAGAGAGAGATGGAGAGGGAGAGAAATAATAACAAATAATTGACTACTTATCAGAATTATCAATGTTCTTACCTTTCATTTCTGAATAAAACACTTGCCAATTTGAATTTCGTTACGCAAACTTGATATGAACGAAGGCTTATTTTAAAATTTGTAGGAAATGCAGTTCGAGTCGTCACACTATTTCGCTTTTGTTCACTCGTAAATTTTTTCCTTTATAATTCATCACTCGAATTTTTATTTTTAACAATCAGTCAGTTAAGTGCTATACGTGATCATGTCTCGAAAGGGACATGACTGACTGGGCAGGTGATTATCCCGCAGTAGGTTGCCATTGCTTTCTGCGGTTGACTGGTTGCCGACCAAGGCTAGAGAACCCAATCTGTCCTGTTATTTAACCCATAACTGGAAGGAATAGATGGATTAATACCTTTCCCAAGGGTATTTGCGCGTAAGTGAATGCAATGAATTCGGCTGGAATTCGAACTCGGCCACCCGATTTCTCGTTCAGAGCCGATATCCACTGCACCACAACGCACATCCTTTTTTTAACAATAAGTATCATAATTTCTCATATTCTTAAGGATAATTTTAAACTTTTATTACTTTTATAATGTTTTTTCTTCATTCATTCGTTTCAATTATTATCATTAAGACAAATTAGTGATACATTTGATAATGAACATTCCACTCCGACATCCAGTGTAAAATATACATTGCTTATATAGACGAGCGATTCTTTGAGAGAAGCGGTATGGATTTACAAATCTTGTAGAGCCATCAATGGCGGTAAGGTCGAAGAGGAAACGACCACATTCAAAGCGAACAAGCTCTGAAACCCCAACGGCGCAATAAATCATTGCGATCAACACAGTCTCAACGGTCAAACCGGCGAAAGAAAGCAGAGCCAGTCAGGCTGGCGTAATCAAGGCGGGCCTTGACACAACAACCATCCGATATTCGGATTCAACCAGGTTTATCAAATCTCTCCTGTCGCAAATCCCTTTGCGCCGAGAGGAAAGCGCTTATGGCCAAATGTATTAATAGCTCAGTCGCGCAAAGTTGTCTACTAAAATCAAATACACGGGAATGTCCCCGAAAAAAACTTACTTTCATTCACACCAATCACCGCCACGGGAGAAGAGACAGCAATTCTTGGCATATATGTGTTGTTTTTTTTTTGTGTATATATATATATATATATATATATATATATATATATATGAAATGAATTGTTTGAACATTATTTTTTCCGATAAAAAATATAGGTAACGGACACACACACACAGACACACACACATAGACAAAATTCCATTTATAAATAAGTTTAGATAGATAGTTTTGGGGATTTCCTGGAAAGATGATGCAGAAGGGATTTTGATGATTTGTTGGTAAGTTCCTTTCTTTATCGAAGCGACAGCTCCAACCACCTCAGGAATCGTTTTAAGTTTTAAGTGACACATATTTTACTATAACCGATTCCAGGTTTTTGTATTTTGTATTTCGAGAAGATGTTTTTCTCATTAGCATGTTCATATCAATCAGTGTGTAAACGTTTTTTTTCTGTTGTCCCTCACGTTCAGAATAGCAAGTTTTTGCGATGTTGATGTCTGACGTTTTCTCACTGTACAGTGAAGTGATTACATTCAATTAACTTTTAAGTCGGTCTCTAGAAAAGTTTCATCATTGTGTCGTGCCAAAAGGTTTTATTGCATATTTATTATTTTATCATTCAACCTTGGATTAAATCTTACTGCCAAATCTAGTCTGGTTTTTGATGTTGTTAATATTATAAAGGTTTATCGTCTCTAAGGGGTCATAGCTTTGGCTTTTGTGGTATTTTTAGCATGACTGTAAGGTTAGTTCTTTAATGTGTTTGCAGTTTTCTGTGATTTCATTCCACTGGTTTAAAAGTTTGTTGCTATTCATGTATTTAAAGATTTTAATTTCTTCTTGAAGGCAAGAGAAACATGGTTCCTTTATTGATTTAGATGTTCCTGCTTGTTTGAGGATTTTCCATTTAACTTTAGGTGTTTTATTTTCGTTTTTTAACTTCCAAAAGTATTTGAAAAGAGACGTCATTTTTTGTTATTGAAGGATGAGTGGTGATTGTAAAAGCGCTATTTAAATACGTTCATGGAGTTTTCGATATAATATTTTTGTCTTTGGTATTCGATTTCATCCACGGAGAAAAGAGGCTTTCTATTCCTTTCCACACCACCTGATGATGCATTGTATTTTCAATGTCGAAACAAAATGTACACTTTGTAGTGGGTAAAAAAATTCGTACATGTTCTAATATATATATATATATATATATATATATATATATATATATATGTATGTATATATACATACAGATAGATAGATAGATAGATAGATAGATATGGATATATTTATTTTTAGTCCCTCCTGTCGCGCTCGGTGGGAATAATTTCTAAGGAAACATCTAATAATCCGCTCAAATATCTGCCCTCATTTTTGACGGCAGCTGTATACTCGTTCAAAGGAAATAAAGGAATGGAATGTGTATCCAGGAATCATCCTTTGTCACGGTGACACATGGTATAAATAAGAGAGAATTCCGAAATACAGTTGAAATAATATTAGTTTTAGTCTTGTTTTGTTTTGTCTTTTTTGTTCATGGTTAATTCAAAAGGTTTACTGCAAAGACAATAAGAATTCAATGTGAACACTCTATGAAATCTATTCAGTCATTTATCGACTAATCCTTTACACATCCTACTGACCTTGGCTACCTCTCAAGTTGCCGACTCAGGTTGATTCTTTATTTTACTCTGACTCTGACCTGGCTGTTTTACAACTTTCTCTAGAAGCTTGCGGTTTTAACCATGCTTATAATCAAAGCGGTGTGATATTATCCACCATAGATAAACTGATCTGATCACAGGATTTGCGTTCACTGAAAAATATTTATTTTGATCCGCACATCAATGATCTTTCGAAGTCGAATAACATGTATATGTTTTATTCAGGAAGAGGTATTAGTAAATACTAAACACTTCATATACATTGGCGTCAGGAAAATTTCTAAAAAAAAAATGAAGTATAAATGAAAGAGAAATTGAACATAGAGTAGACTGTGCCTGATATTGTTTCGCCTAAAACCGCAAATACTTATGAAACTGAAACCTGGAATCATGTTCTTAACTAGCCTTGTCCGATGAAGGCTTTCATGTGGATGTTACGCATGAAACCTGTTCACAAATACTTAAACTGTCAACCCTATGCAACTGTTCCTTAGATCTCTCTAGATCTGTCCGTTCCTCTAATCTACCATTATCCAAAAAATTATATAAATAATGGATCAAGTTGAAAAATTTAAAAATATATAACTAAACCAGTTATAAACGACGAACAAAATGCCTAGCAAATATGGCAGGAGGGAATTATTTTGGTAAAAACTGTATTTTGCTTTATTAAGGGAAAACGATAAAATACCTTTGCTTGCTCTAGATCATTAGTTATAACACAGTTTTGTTAAAAATATACAGATAAAAAAAAGTATAAAGAAGCGCACACACAATACAGACATTTCAGCAACAGAGCAAGAGATGTTTATTAAAATGAGAGTAACTGCAATTAACTTGACTGATGTCAAGAGTGAAAATACAAAAAAATGAACTCTATCACTGTTAAAATTTATCGCACACTTTAAATGAAACAGAGGAGGTAATTCACTATTTAACCCTCTAGGGCCATTCGTATCATATTTGATACAGTATGAAAACAAGCGTTGAAAGAAATATTTTCCTGAAAAATTTTTTAAGAGAAATATTTTATAAATTTCAAATGAAAGCAGTACTGACTGCTCAGTCAATGAATACCAAATGTTTCCTTATAGGGAAATACCAAATGTTTCCTTATAGGGAAATACTGTATCAAATATGATACGAATGGCCCTAGAGGGTTAAGAGAAATATTTTATAAATTTCAAAAGATAGCAGTACTGACTGCTCAGTCAATGAATACCAAATGTTTCCTTATAGGGAAATACCAAATGTTTCCTTATAGGGAAATACCAAATGTTTCCTCATAGGGAAATACTGTATCAAATGTGATACGAATGGCCCTAGAGGGTTAAAATGATCTAGGAAAGATAATTCAGTGTTTGACATTTGAATGGTAAAAAATTACTTTACTAATAAAACCGGAAAAACAGTCCGGAAAATTTATACCCTATTGGATCTAACACAAAGCGGATCACTGTTTGCTAGTCATGAGCTCAATTTTTATCCGAATCCATATAGCGGGCCTTGGGAGGTCTTGACAAACAAGCAAACATAATGAAAAAAGCAATCGATTATATTATTAATAATAAACTACTTTATTTTATCCCAGGTTATTCCAAATTACTTCCCTTAGAAACTTACAAAATTCTGCTGACCCGTATCCACAGATTGATAGAGTGTCATATCAACCATCCATCCAGTCATAAAAATCTGATTTCGGGATCATCATCATCTGTTTCTTTAAGTCCAGTTTAAACCTTAATCTATTTCTGGAATCTCCTTTCCTTCATTTGAGATTCTGGCATTGAGAAACGACAGAAATGGCAAGGAGCCAAATTTGGGCCGTATGGAAGGCGTCAGAAGTGGGTAAATGCGATGTTTTGCCAAAAAAAATCTATGAATCAAACGTGACGAATGGATAGTCAAGATATTCAAAATGTCTGAATAAGTTCCGGAGAGATCTCGTATGTAAATGACGCTCAATGTCATAGAATCATGCTAACAAACAAACAAAATTTCGTTATCTTGTAATGGCAAATTGACAAAAACAACTTAAGAGAAAACAGAAATAACAAACGAACAAATTAATGGGATAATATCACGAATCTACACATACGATTTTATATATATATATATTTATATATATATAAGGTTTGTTAAAAACTAATATTTCTTCTAATTTAATTTTACAAGTATTAATAAATGTTCTATGGACTTTTCTAGCTACATACTAAAAAAAATTCTATACTACCGGAAACATTTCGTTGGGCTTTCCTTGATTTTCTTCCCCATAATCTGTTTTCAAAATAAATCCCCAATCTTGCAAAGGGCTAGCATTGAATTTCGTTGTAAATCTTTATGAACACGCCTCTGTTCGTTAATTTTATATCGGCGTAAAGAAGTATGAATTCGGTTGATCTTATAGTTATCACGTCGGAGACTCTGTCTTTTCTTCTTAGACAAGAGCGCTAAGAAAACCTACTCATTCGGTTGTCCAGCTTGCGTACATCTAACACGTAGGAGCATCGACTTTCTGTTTACTTGTCATATTCTAATTCTCTTATCTTTAAGCCACGAATGTGCAATTTCTGGTTATGAAGAAACTTTCTCTCTGATGCACTTGTCTTCTTTTTATGACGTAATGTGTAAAATTTAATTTGATATCTCTTAGTATATTTTGGGGACCACAAAATCATTATCACTTTGGTAAGTTACAGATATAAATTCAAATTTAACCATCTCGTATATCCTCGAACGAATTACAATGAAGCCATTATCAACGCTGAGGTGGTTCAACATCTCATACCCCTAAGTCCCTTCTCTGACAAACATTATGGTTTCCGACTGATCAGGTCTGCTGCTGATATGCTAACGACCAACACTGAGTATATGTACCAGGCTCTAGATTAGAACGGCGAAGCACATGCTGTTGCTCTGGATATATCCAAAGCGTTTGGCAGAGTCTGGTATGCTGGCCTTCTACACAAGCTAACGGGCTATGCTATAACTGGGCGATTGTTTGATCTAATCCATTCATTCCTTTCAAATCCCGTAATAAAGTTAGTATTGAACGAACATGCCTCCCGATACTTTCAAACGATCGCATGTGTCCCTAAAGGCTCTATTCTAGATCCTACGCTTTTTCTGATCTTCATCAACAATCTCCTCGATGTAATCAGATCATAAGTAGGAATATACACTGACGACACAAGCGTTTACTCTCGTCTCGATCAAAATTCCGCTGAGACTAACAAAGCAAACCTCGTTGCTGAACTTAAAAATAACCTCCAATCTATGGTGAGCTTGGGTAAAAAATAGCTGGTGAATTTTAATGCTCCCAAAACGAAGCTGCTATCTGTTAGCCATCACAGACAATCGCTCCTCACCCCATTAGCATCAATCAGGCTAGTGTCCCTAAAGGCAAAACACAGCTCCTGCTCGGCCTAACTCTCTCAGCATATCTCAAGTTGAATGACTACATTGAATCCATAGCTCAACCTGCTGCTAGGTATGTCGGTTAATTGTGTAGGGCGAGGATGTTTTTTCCGTCTGAATTCATCCTGCAAATATATAAATCTGCTATCCGCCCGTGTACTGAATACTTCTACCACATCTGGTCGAGTTCCCCTGCTATTCCCCTCGGAGTTCGTGACAAAATCCAACGGAGAATCTGTAATGTGATCGATCCCGACTCAGTAGCTTAGCTGCAGCCACTTTCTCACTGGAGTAATATGGCTTCCTTACGTCTCTTCTACAAATAATTCCACGGCTTCTACTCCCCTGTGCTTAGCTCACTGGTGCCCTCTCTGCATAAATTTACTCGAGTTACTAGAACTAGCAACTTGGTCTCACCATTTTACAATGAAACCAATAAAATGTAACCTCAACTTTTACTCTACCAGCTTCTTTTCCCTTCCGTATACTTGCTTACCCGACAGCTATGATCTCCAGGAATTTAAATGAAAAGTCAATTGTCATCTCCTATTTCTCTGACGTGCACCTTTTCCCGCATGCTTGTTTATCCGTCTACTTTACTCTCATCAGACCAGTATTCTAACCCTTCTCTTACCCACTTCCTGGCACCCCCTACTACCTGTCACTCTTTCTCATCACTTTCCTCCTATGTACCCCATGCACACCAGTGGCAGTAAAACTGCCTTGGGTGGGTGATATGATTAAAAGAAAAAATATTACTGCCATATCCCGGCGAAAGCTACCCAATTCTCACTTTCTAGAGTTTAAATAGGTGAAAATTCTTAATGCATTAAGTGAGTGCTTTTCAGGCCCTATGGACGTGTTGCAGAGACGCAACCTCACAAGCCTATCGAAATTCTCTTGCACTGTCTATGAGAAATATAACTAGTAGCTCTAGTATTTAGTACCACGAGCTCATAACATCATATAAAAATGTAACCTGTTTGCGCACACAGAGTCTAATGTTAATCATTCTTTACGGATTTTTAATAAGGTTGACGATTTTTCTCAAACCACCCTTTTATGGGTTATTAAAGCTAAGATATTTATCGAGTTAAAGAATACTTTGGAGATCATAGTTGTTCTAATCATTAACCACTTTCTGCGGGTAGAAAATGGGGATTCATAATATTCCCATCTATTTACTAACCAGATGAGATATTGCTTAATTTTGGTAATTGTATGAGAACCGGTGTTTAAACGTGATTTGGCAGTAAGATTTTATTTTTAAAGAACTAGTTTGTTCTCTAAACAATGTTTGGAAATACACACATTTTTAAATAAAGAAGAATTTCAAGGAAATATAGGAAAAATACATTATTCATCTCATCAAGTATGTTACAATTAAAATTGGAAAGCACTTATCTAAGCTTAGCACACATTTTTCATAACTACTTTTAAAACAACAAATGACTTAATTAAAAAAATAAATACTTATAGGCAAAAGATACAAGAAAATTTATTTCAATTATTGTCACAATTTAACAGAGGAGAAACAGCAAGAAATTTTAATGAAATATTATACAAACACAAAAAATATACATAACAAATCAGCACACAATGACATGAGACTATTTTATCCAACCAACAAAATCCCATCAGAGGTTTGTTTGATAAACAATAATTAATAGAGTAAATACAATCAACATACTTGGAGGCATAGTTGTATACCTCCAACTTGTTATTTTATCCGACCAACAATATCCCATCAGAGGTTTGTTTGATAAACAATAATTAATAGAGAAAATACAATCAACATACTTGGAGGCATAGTTGTATACCTCCAACTTGTTATTTTATCCCACCAACAAAATCCCATCAGAGGTTTGTTTGATAAACAATAATTAATAGAGTAAATAAAATCAACATACTTGGAGGCATAGTTGTATACCTCCAACTTGTTATTTTATCACACCAAAAATATCCCATCAGAGGTTTGTTTGATAAACAATAATTAATAGAGAAAATAAAATCAACATACTTGGAGGCATAGTTGTATACCTCCAACTTGTTATTTTATCCCACCAACAATATCCCATCAGAGGTTTGTTTGATAAACAATAATTAATAGAGAAAATACAATCAACATACTTGGAGGCATAGTTGTATACCTCCAACTTGTTATTTTATCCCACCAACAATATCCCATCAGAGGTTTGTTTGATAAACAATAATTAATAGAGAAAATACAATCAACATACTTGGAGGCATAGTTGTATGCCTCCTACTTGTTATTTTTGGAGAATTTAAAAAAATAACAATAAAGAATCCTTTCAACAATCCCCAAAATTTGGAAAAATATTTTTGAACGACGGTGTGAAATTATTTTCTAATTAATCAAAACCTTGTATTAAAAAAGTTATCGCTGGTAATCAAATAAATTTTGACGAAAACATTCAGGTGAATTTGATTTGGTGGATAACACTGTGCGACAGAGAAGGCTACACACGTGGCCAGAAGCAACTCCCACACTTCTCAAAGTGAATTGAGACAGGCAAGATCTGGCAAACATGGTTGCATCGGTCTGTCGCAATGAATTATTATAGCGTTGATATCTTCAGTATTTGAATCCGTTCAATCTGGTCGTCTCCTCTTCGACTTCCGCGACGTAAGCCGCCCAACAATATTTAGAAAAGCAAACGGCTTCTCTTTTCGAATGACAAGGAAAATAAAACCTTCTTCCATGACAAGGAATGATTATAAATATTTTACACTGGATCCGTTATCAATGTACTGTTTTGGTTTAGTAATATTTTAATGACAGTAACAGAAACGAAACAATAAATAAGGGAAAACTATCAAAAGTCTTAAGTTCATCATTAAATTTATTTCTACTTGTTTCTCCAATGTACATTGAGGAACAATTTTGGAAGTTTATTTTGTATATACCTGCTTGTTATGATTTCGGTTTTTTTTATATCTGACAATGTCCATAATAGTTTTCGTCGTCGTTGTTACTATGTGTTTTATTTAGATGGTATAGATTGTTTTGGATATTAGATAAAATGAAGTTGGTGGGTAGTGTAATGTATCTGTTATTGTTTAGATTATTTTTGTTAATAGTTTTGCTTTTGTTGGGGTTGTATATATTATGTGCTTTTCTTTTTGCATTGACAATAAGGGGATACGTGTAATGTAAGTTTATGTATGTATTTTCTATGTATTTTTCTTCTTTTGTTAAATATTGAGGGCTGCAGATTATTAGTGCTCTTACAAAACCTACAATAATGCCAGATTTGATTTTGAAAGATTCATTAGAATAGAAATTATTCAAAGTTTTTCCTCCATGTACATCAGAGAAACAAGTAGAAATCTAAAAATACCGTATATACGAACAGAAATGACATCACTACTAGTAATCTAACGAATGCTTTAGTGATTCACAGAAATAAATAAGACCCCAATTTCGATTTAAAAAATGCCACACTAATAAAAAGAGTAAGCAATTTGTTCAAAAGAAAAGTTCTCGAGAGCGCCACCATCCAGTACTACCAAAATATCAATTTGCGCCCCGGTTTTTTCCTAATCTCACCTTTGCTTATTGAAATGATACTGAAACAGACTAACATATATAATAAAAGGTCCAAAGAAAAATGGTTGAATTCCACTCATTTTAACATCTCGTGATATTGCACTACACATGAAGGAGTTCCAAAATTAAAACATTCTGTTAATCTTTTTGAATGATTTGTGAGCGTTTTTATACTTGCCAACACTGTTTGTTTACAGAATGAAATGCGTAGACTAGTTAAATACTGTTTTCCTCTTGTTTTCTTTTTATTTAACCATCCTGTCCTTAATCTCAGATCATAACTGAGTATATTTTTTCAAATTGTCGACATGGAAGACTTACATCAAATCACAGAATACAAAAAGCCACCCATTCACACAGAAACAGGAAAAACTTTCTCAAAATATGTATTGAAGAAAAATAATTCTGAAATGCTCATGCAAACTCGTGAGGATGTTACACCATTTTTCCCCCTTATGCCCACGAATTTCTAAAATCATCTGTCCATGAATTAGAGGAGAAAGAACGTGTACTCTTCCACAGGGCATACATTGCGGGAAATTCTCTCTATAGACATGACAAAAATTATATAAAAAACACAGGTTTTTACAACAACAAGAAACATATTAAAAAATTACACAATAAACTTAAAAAATTAAGTAACAACAGAAAGTTGTCCAGGATCGACAGAAAAGAGCTAGTTAATAATTTATTCATAATCAATCTATCGTATATTCAATTAGAAACCCTCAGCTTTGGTCAAAATTTTCCACCACACTACAAAAATATGACATGACAGATTTTCTCTTCAAAAACCACCAAAACAACGACTCTGAGTTTTTCAAGGTAGACTCACTGCCATACACAAAAGACAGGAAACGACATCTCAATACCTGGCAGATATTTAACAGCCCTAAAAGAATTACAAACCAACAAAGATATACACATATCCTCTTCCGACAAAGTTGGGGGAATCGTAATCATGGACAAACAGATATACTAACAAAAAATGAAAAACCTCATTGATGATGAAATCATATACGAGAAAGTTAAGAAAAACAGCATCACAAAAGAGACACAAACTTTATGAACAATATCAAAAAAATATTAAAAACAGAAGACTCCTCCTGGCTAAAGCTTATCACATAGCATCCAAAAACACCCACACTATACGGTCTCCCGAAAACACATAAACCAAATATACCAATGAGACCTATCATATCTGAAATAAGCAGCGCTTCACATAAAATTAATGGCAAATTAAGCAAAATCTTAACAACACTTCTCTGCACAATCAGTCCGTCACATATAAAAAAACTCTGGTGACCTTTTGAAAAAACTAAAAAACATAGACATAAAAAACAAACACATGGCAAGTATTGACATAAAATCCCTGTACACAAATGTCCCTATATATAGATGCATACAACAATTAAAACCCCATTAACAAAAACAAAAATAAAATTACATCTACCTACACAGAAAATCATAAAACTAGGCTATGTAATTACTAAGCAATGTTTCTTCCCTTTCAATGAGCATTTCTATAGATAATAATTTGGTTTACCAATGGGATCGCCTCTCAGCGGCGTTCTCGCTTGCTTATTTTTAGAATGTCTGGAATGAGACCGTTTCAGACACATTTTACCATCAAACTTCTCCTACTTTAGATATATAGACGACTCCCTTCTATTCTATCCAGAAACTACTAATAAAGCAGATCTTGTCAACAGGCTCAATAGCATTGAACCTACTATAGACTTAACCATCGAAACTGAATCTAATGATATTCTTCCTTTCTTAGATATCATATTGCACAAAAATAACAACGAACACAATTTTGACACCTATAGACAAGCTACCAACAAAAACAACCTGATTTATTTCTATTCTAACAACTTTTCCAAAATCATTTCTGGTATTATTATAGGTTTCTTTTTAAGAGCACCAAGAATCTGCCACCCTCAATGTTTTATAAAAGAAGAAAAATACATAGAAATTACATTAAAAAACTTACAGTACCCGTATAATTTATTCACAATGCCAAAAAGAAAGGCATGCATAATACAACCACAACAACAGCAACAATGTTAACAATTATAATCTAAACAATGACAGATACATTTTACTACTCACCAACTTTATTACATCTAATATCCAAAACAATCAATCCCATCTAAATAAAACACACATAGTAACAACTACCCTGAAAACTATTATGGACATTGTCAGATCTAAGAAAAACCGAAAGCATAATAATAAACAAGCAGGTATATACAAATAAATTGCCAAAATTGTTCCTCCATGTACATCGGAGAAACAAGTAGAAATTTTAAAAAGAACGTACATATGAACACAAAAGAGGCATCACTAATAATAATATAACGAATGCATTAATGATTCACAGAAATAAATTCGAACACAATTTCGATTTAAAAAATGCTACACTCATAGAAAGCGTAAGCAATTTATTCAGAAGGAAAATTCTCGAGAGCACTGCAATCCAGTACTAGTAAAATCTCAATTTGCGCCCCGTTTTTTCCCAATCTCACCTTTACTGAAATGATACTGAAACAGACTAACATATATAATAAAAAGTCCAAGGAAAACAGTTGAATTCCCTTCATTTTAACATCTCGTGAAATGA
Source organism: Ascarosepion bandense (assembly GCA_037127315.1). Lineage (NCBI taxonomy): Eukaryota > Metazoa > Mollusca > Cephalopoda > Sepiida > Sepiidae > Ascarosepion > Ascarosepion bandense. Next base: position 3,386,476 of record JBBBDQ010000815.1, on the reverse strand, counting down.
AATTTCACTACACACGAAGAAGATCTAAAACTAAAATATTCTGTTAATCTTTTTGACCAATCCCTCATGCCACTATACACTCACTTGACCAACAAACCCACTCCTACCACTACTTCTCGGCCTACAGCCATGTGCGACACAAAAAAATGGACCTGTCTAATTTTCTCTGTATAACTCTACTCTGTTAATAATAATTTAAATGTTCTATGTTCACTGAACATTAAATGTTCATCCTTTGATAATGGCTTATGTAAGCCGAAAGCTCAGGCCTGATAAAAAGATCAGCAATTATTGCGATTTCTTGTCGTCTTTTCATGACAACACTATCAAGCTAATCAGATCATACGAACGGATCTTACACAAAATAAATAGACAGAACTTGTCTATATTATTCAATGAAACCTCAGCTCAGACTTTTTGGCAAGGAAAGTCTAAAGAGCAATAGTTGTTTTCGGTTAGCGTGAAACTGTAGACTGAAAGAAAAATGAATGGATATAGGTCAAATTCTGATTGCCTGGTATCGATATCAAATCAGTTTTTTTGTCGTTTACTGAATTTTGAAGGCTAAATATGTTTTCTGAGTAGATGGTATCATGGCTGAGATAACAACTACAATTATACCTACATAGAGCCAAACTATAAGCAAAAACTAAAATATAAGGGCTGAAAAAATACAGACATACAGGCAAATAAACAGGCACACACAAACATCCTGCCTTTTATATATATATATATATATTATCGATTTTGTTTACACACACATACACACACACACACACACACACACACACAGACAAAGTTCCATTTATAACTAAGTTTAGATATATATATATATATATATATATTATATAACAGTAATTTTAGCATGATACTGAATAATTATTGTAGAGAGATTAGTAAGTAGATTTAATGCTAATGTTTCGATTTTACATTTTACGTTCAAATTATACTGGAGATAGAAAACTTATAGACAAAACCGAATTTATTTATTTCTGAAACTAAAATTTCAAAAATATCAGTTGCTTGAGATTGTAAATACACCATGTATTCTAATTTTCTAATCTGATTGAACGATTTTAAGAAAGTGCATAGTTTACAACCATTCCTGAAATGGGCAGCCACAAGAAAGTTCAGATATTTAACTGCGTAGGAAATGCCTTCACAGTGGCTTTAAATCATGACAGAAATCCGAAGACGTATCAGAAAGGGAATGATTTCCTGCCGAAGACCTAAAAAAATATAAAGAAATAGAAAAATTACGTTAGAAACGAAGTAAGGTGTGCTTAATCGCTGTGCCGATGTAACGATCCTGAATAGTAAACAATGCTAGACCATATCCTCAGAGATGGGGTAGAGCTTTGTGTCAACAAAACGTGGTGCTAGAGAAATATTCATTTAATTCCATGGCGGAAAATTGTCTTCAGAAATATGCCTACGGAAAAATAATTTGCTTTAGCAAAATAAATGATCAGTTGAAATTTCATGGATACGTAATGAGAAAATAATTGAGTTGGAGTTTGGTTTTGAGTTTCGTTTAACTGTTTATCAACCTCTTCGCGTTATTTAATGCCAAAAAGATGAGGTTTATGTTTTTTTTTAATGTTCGGTTATAGTGAGAAGGTGAATTTAGCCAGACTTTAAATATTTTTTTGTTTTTATTCTTTTTTATTTTAGAAAAACAGAAAATGTTTTCTAGTTTTGTATTCAAAAGGTTTTGCTGAGAATATCTTTTTCTTTCAAAAATGTGTTGTGGCAATAACTTTTTCTTCAAAAGATATATTTTTCTATAAAATCTATTTGTATGTATATATTTCTATAAATGTGTATTTTTATACTTTCATTGTTTTTTGACCCCAGTTTAGGAGTTAACTATTTGCTCATACCTGGGATCCTAACAGGTGCTAGCACTCCGGGTCAGGGTGAACCTGGAAAAAACAGAAATTAAGAGGTGGTTCCATGTTCCTCCCAACCTCCCAACAGAGGCCTTCCTGCCGGAGAGAGATAAAATAACGTTTTCAAAATTGAAAATTTGTAGGACAAGATGAAGGGCAAATTGTGAGAAATAATGAGGCAGAAACCCACAAAACCTTCTAATGGATGGTAAAACATGAATGGCATAATTACGGAAATTGATTTGAAATAGAATGGATAGGAAATTGTGGAGAGCAATGAGTGTCCGTGTCCTGAAGAGGCACATAGCTTGCAAGAAGATAAAAAAACGCTAACAATTGGTGTGTTTATTTTGAAACTAACAGTATAGCCCGGCGTTGCTCGGGTGTAATGAAAGGTTATATATATATATATATATATATATATATATATATATATATATATATTCTGCACTATTGTAAGAACTGCAACCTTGAAACTTCTGAATACCGTTTCTTATGTCTTTGTCTATGAGTGTATCAAATTTGATAAAAATCAGTACACTCCTTCTATAACCAGATTTTTTTCGATTATCGATTTTCGATATTTATCGGGGGTACCTCGACACAAAACCTAGTTAAGAACACTCGCAGACGCTTATAGTATAACTTTGTAAATTTTCAAGAAAATCGGTTCAGCCGTTTCGGAGTCTATAGGTAACGGACACACACACACAGACAGACACACAGACAAAGTTCCATTTGTAAATAAGTTTAAGTCCTGTTCACGTATTAAGCTTTTCAAAATGCATCGTCATTTTCGTTTTCTTTAAAACAATATTAATAATCAGTAGAAACACTCAAATAATTGAAGAAACATTACTTTTATAAATATTACTGCGGGGATTCAGCTTCTCAAATTTTTTTTTAATTTTTGTTAATCTGTATCAGACTATTCCTCTTTTTCATGTGCCGTGTTCTTTCAGGACATAGGAGATCATGGACTTCTCTTTGTCTCTGCCTCTTGTCGCTCTCATTATTTTTCTCTTAGTATCTCTCCAAAACCTCGCTCCGCCATTCATTTTCTCAGAACGAACAAGAAAGTCTCGCGCTGTTTTCCCTGTCTCTTCTTCCTTTTATCCAACCTGTGAGAAAAAATTCTTCAGGTCCTCTCTCCTCATTACGTGTCCCAAGAACCTCATTTGTCTCTTCCTGATATTAAGTATGAATTTACTTCTCGCTTGCTTTCTTCCCAATACCTCATTTTTTCACACATGCTTTGTCCATGGTATCTTCAGCATGCTTCTGTAAAACCACATTTCTGCTGCCTCAAGTTTCTCCTTTGTCTAGTATTCATTTTTATACAGAAGGACATATATCACATAGAAATCCAGCACTCTTTTCTGTTTTTAATTAGATTTTTCTGTCTTTCAGTACTCTGGTTAGCTTCTGAAATGCGTCTTTTACCATGCCAATGCATCTTTGGATCTCCATGTCCTACTTTCCATACTATGTCAAAATACTTCCCAGGTATTTGGCTGTTCTAATTTATGTTTCCTCTGATTTGTAGTCGAAAGAAAGAAACTTATCAGAGAAAGTTACGGCTAAATCTATCCAGCTGGACTGTAAATTGATTTAATTTTGACTCCCGTATATCAATGCGCTTTAATTCAAATAGTTCAGGTACCATAGTAAGGGGATGTGCGTTGTGGTGCATTGGATATCGGCTCGGAACGAGAAATCGGGGAGCCGAGTTCGAATTCCAGCTGAATTCATTGCATTCACTTACGCGCAAATATCCTTTGGGAAAGGTATTAATCCGTCTATTCCTTCTATTTATGGATTAAATAACAGGACAGATTGGGTTCTATAACCAGTCTACTGCAGAAATATATGGCAACCTACTGCGGGATAATCTTCTTCCCAGTCAGTCATGACATTTTCGAGACATGATCGCACAAGCGTGTTTCACGTATGGCATTTAACTGACTGACTGACCATAGTGAAGAAGTCATGTGAAATTGCCATGAAAGTTTACAAAAAAGGTACAGACAGAAAACCTTACTGAAAGCAAGTCGCAAGATCAGGTCTAATAAAGGATTCATAAATTAATATAAACTTTAAGTTTAATATCCTTAAATATTTTAACTTAATTAATCGATCAGATGTTTGTAAATAATACTGAGGCATGGAAATCATTTGAAAAGAAAAATTAAATTTAAATTAAATTAATTTTAAAAAGACAGGTAAAATTTAAAATTTCCAAATTTATCACCGTTTGGGTGATTTGACCAGATCATGACTAATTATTTTTATTGACTTATTAATTCCATTCATGAAAATTTAAAACATAGCGCATATATTTGCTCTTTTTATTTTGCAAATGATATGCATATTAATTAATGTCACGTTGTTTCATAAATATTTACAGCACGATTTTTAATAAAAAGATTAAGACTTCGTTTAATTTTCAAAAATCAAACATTCAAAAAAATCTGTATAAAATGATTTTAAATTTAATATAAATTTAAATATTTACTACGTTGCAATGAGAGAACGCATTTGCTTATTTGTTCATTTTTTTTATTTTTAGATAAAATTAGTAAATTAAGTTTAATGAAACCACATAATATTTTACATTTATTCGAATGTTGTATGGTATTAATTAATCTTGTTGTATGTTATCGACTAGCGAGAGAAGCGGAAAAATTTATGTGTATAAATATAAATCATTCATTTAGTATTTTTCTATATTTCTGAGATGAGGTAGTATTAAAATATTTATATTATTCGGACAATTGTCCTCATCTTTGTAGAAATTTGTACGATGTTTCGACCTTTGTACGCTTCGGTCTTCATCAGGTGCTAAGAATTTTGAACCGAATCCTTTATTACAAGCACAGGGGTATATACATCATTTTTTTAAAACACTGGGGTGGCCTAATAATTATGGCCGGTAGTGTGTGTGTGTGTGTGTGTGTGTGTGTGTGTGTGTGTGTGTGTGTGTGTGTGTGTGTGTATTCAGTTGGATTGGTGCGAGTTTGTGACACTGAGTTTCACGCTTTTGCGATCGTCAGACAAACTGATTAATTTTTTTAAAATTTAGATAGATGCAGGGTTGAGTATATTAGTGCTTTTGTGGAAGTGGGAAGAAAAATTTTCGTCGTGATGTCTCTCATACAAATGCAAACATACATACACACTCGTAAACCCATTGTGTACTCTTTTTGAATAACCAATCAAATGCGTATGTATGTACACAACAGCACACATATGCATATATATGCCAAGCTCCATACTCTTCACATATAGTTATGCTTGTGTGAGCTCCGGTGGGCGAGCGCCCGTGTGTATGTGTGCCTGCATACGTTACATTATTTTTAATTAAAAACAAATGTAATTATATATATATTTACATAGGTACATATTTATTATAAGTTACAGTTTAGAACATGTACTAATTATAATCTACTACAAAAGTGTACATATTGTTTCGATATCGAATAAACAAAGTCTCATCAGATTGTTAATAATAATGGTACTGAACGTTATTTTTTTTAATCGTTTCACCCCAAGCAATGCATTCCACTGCCACTATTGCGCTTGGGGCTACATAGGGGAAGTTAAACAGAAAGAGTGGTTAGATATAGGAAATGTCAGAAGTGGGGTGATAGGTAGTTGGGAGGATGAGAAGAGTGTTTGAAAGAATGGAAGCGAGTTATTGTGTTAGGAGGTGTCTATTGACTTTTAAACTCCTGGAGATTGTAGCCGTCGGGGAAGCAGTCATGTGGAAGGGAATTCCAGAGTCGGGAAGTAGGAGAAAAGAAACTGTTGGAGTAGAAGTTGCGGTTGCATTTTATCGGTTTCACTGTAAAAGGGTGGGCAAAAGAAGATTAAAGAATCTCACTTCCCTTCTATTTTACGAAAATGTTACGAGGTAAAGAGGATAGAAAAGAAAGGGAAAACAAAAAAGGTAAGAGAGATACATAAGAAAAAAAGAGCGTAAGAAGACATGAGAGAAAAAACGCGCTAAGAGGAAAGAGCCGATGATAAAGTCTGAGATAGAAATAGACCTAAAATTTGGTAGGAGGTTAAAATATAGATAGATACACATAAGAGTCACGCGGCGTCTGGGCTTAACAAAAAGAAAGAAGTGAGAAAAAGCATGGAGTGGATAGATAGATAGATAGATAGATAGATAGATAGATAGATAGATAGATAGATAGATATGAACGGACTGGGATAGATAGATAGATAGATAGATAGATAGATAGATAGATAGATAGATAGATAGATAGATCTGAACGGACTGGGATAGATAGATAGATAGATAGATAGATAGATAGATAGATAGATAGATAGATAGATAGATAGAATAAATGAATGCCCACTCAGTAACATATGTGATAATTTAATACACTCAGGCCCAACTGTAATCCTGTCACAATGTATTCTTTAACTGTAATGCCAGATGCTATCAGCTCAGATAGGTGCATGACTCGGTATTGTTAATCGAGTCCGTTATATCACCTTAGGCGCAAATAACCTTGGAAAATGTATAAATACACCGCTCTCCAGCCAGAGATTAATTCTTCTTCTTCTTCTTCTTCTTCTTCTTCTTCTATGGGCCATGTCCCTTCAGGACGTAGCGATCATGACTTTCCACATCTTTCTATCTCTGGTAGTTTTTAGCACGCTTTCTACCCCACACAAAGACCGGTCAGTTATCTACCTGCTCAGGCCATTCAAATATGTTATCCACTTCTTTCCCCTGTCTTTGTTTCTTTTATCTGACCTATGAGTATCAGATTCTTCAGGCCTACCATCCTAATCACATGTCCTAAGAACTTCAGCTGTCTCTTCTTGATGTTCAGCATTAATTTCCTTTTCGTTTACATCCTTTCCAAAACCTGATCATTGCTCACATGCTCGATCCATGATATCCTTCTGGAGAACCATATTTCAGTTGCTTTAAGCTTTTCCTCCATCTTTGATGATATTGTCCAGCATTCACTGCCATATTGAAAAACTGACATCACATAGCAATCCAGTGCTCTTTTCTTTGTTTCCAGCAAAATTTTCCTGTCTCTTAATACTTTGCCCAGTTTCTGGAATGTATTCTTGACCATTCATATTCGCATTCAGATCTCAGTAGATAGAAAGACAGACAGAGAGAGAGGGGGAGAGAGAGAGAGAGTTGTGCGTTTTAGTTTCACACCATATCATGGTGGTATGGGGGATTAATTGATAACGACTTGATTTGAAGAACAGAGTTCGAATTCCAATCGGATTCAGTACATTCGCTTACGTACTAATACCTTTGGGAAAGGTATTAATCTATCTATTTTCCCCCAAGCTATGGGTTACATAGCAGGAAAAACTGTGTTCTGTAGCCTGGGGTGGCATCCGAACAAGGAGAGGGAAAACTCTGAATTCAAACCAACATAGAGAAAGTTGGCCTCCCTTAGGCTTTTGTGTCCTAAATAAAAACACTTTTCTACGGCCGCAGCAGTATATGTGGGGCCCTTAAGACTCTAATGAGCTACGGCATATCCGGTTATCAAGCACTATGAATTATTTATTACCGAAATCTAAGTATTTATTAACTCAAAATAAATTTTCATTTCTTGAGATAATAATTTTAGTAATACAAGTCGCACTAATTAACCAATAGGTGTTGGAGAAGAGATCGATTATTACCTGTCAAGTTTATTTTCGGGTAATGGTAAATAAGAATACTAACTAGAATAGAAACCTGGCTTTTCTTATTCTATGTGCCGTGTAAACGTGGCCGATTATGACCTTCCACATCTTCCTTTCTCTTCTTACCCCACCGAAACCGTGCTCTGCCATCCACTTACTCAAGAGAATCAATAAGTCACGCGTTGTTTTCCCCTATGTCCATACCGACTCATTATCATTTGCTCAATTCACACATACGGGTTTAGGGGAGATGGCAGTAGCATGAAGTTCGCGATCGACGTAGGAACAAAATTGACGTTGATGAACATCGGTGATCGTACGAGAACGGGTTTAAGGTGATGTGACAGTAAGCCAGGGTTTGTGTGCGTGTCTGAGTGAATGTGCATGTGTTCAAAAACATAGAGACACGGTCACGGTTATTTAATCTCGAAATGGCCGCCATTCAATACTACCAAAATATCAATTTAAGCCCTGTTTTTTTTTACCAATCTCACCTTTTCTTATAGAAAAAATACTCTATCAGATCAACATACACAATAAAAAATTCAAATTTTAACATCTTATGACATTGCACTGTACATGAAATAATTCTGTTCACTTATGATTTATGACGTATTTACAAAACCTAAGAATTTCTGTTAATCTTATGAATAATTTGTGAGCGTTTTGTTTTCAGTTCCCAACAAAATTTTGTTTATAGATACGTTATATAAAATAAAATTCATTTCGTCTTTTCTCCTTGATAAAGTCCATAATAGGACAAAACGCCTTGGTGAATAAAATATAGTTTTCCTCTTTTCTTCTTTTTTTAACCATACTATTCTTAATTTCGGATTATAACTAAGTATACTTTTACAATATATATATATATACTATTAGTAAAGCCCGGCGTTGATCAGGTGTAATGAAAGCTTTAAAACTAATCAATAGTGCTGAAGCTCAGACAAAAGACTAAAAAGCAATAGTTGTTTCCAGTTTATGTGAAACTGAAGACTGAAAGAAAAATGAATGGATATAAGTCAAATTTTGATTTCCTGGGATAGATATCAAAAACGTTTGTTTTTTTTTTGTCGTAAACTGACTTTTGAAGGCTAAATAAGTCTTCTGAGGAAATGGTATCATGGCTGAGACAAAGAACTACAATTATACATAATTAGAGCCAAACCCGAAGCAAAAACTAAAATAAAAGGGCTGAAAAAATACAGACATACAGGCAGATAAACAAACACACACACAAATATCTTGCCTTTTACACATATATATATATTATCGATTTTCTGCACTATTTCGTATGTCTTTGTTTATGAGTGTATCAAATTTGATTAAAAACGGACCACTCCTTCTATAACCTGATGTTTCCGATTATCGATTTTCGATATTTATCTGGGGTACCTCGACACATAAC
>JBBBDQ010000815.1:3300000-3375000 GCA_037127315.1 Ascarosepion bandense | reverse complement strand
TGCACATTTACATATTATACTAAAATTCCCTTCTTGGGGTATGGTTTTAAAAAATATTCCTGACAAAGATCTTTGTAAATAGTCCTCGCATAGTAAATGACTGTTTTTGGAGGTCTGCAGTTTAATCTCAATTATTAATTTTCCCTGATTGATATACAGTTTTCTAAAAGGTATTCAATGCGCATGCATTACTATAGCAATTAGTTTTACATTCGTGTTCCATAGTTTCATCGGATTCCTAGTCAGATTCTCAGGCTCAACTATAATCCTGTCACTCTGTATTCTTTAACTCTGTATTGTTAATTGTAGAGATGAATTTCAATTCCTGTTGGGTCCGTTATATCATCTTACACACAAATAATTTTGGAAAATGTATAAATACACCGCTTTCACGCTGGAGATTAATTCTTCTTCTTCTTCTTCTTCTTCTTCTTCTTCTTCTTCTTCTTCTTCTTCTTCTTTGTGCAATGTTCCTTCCGGACGTAAGCGATCATGGCTGTCCACGTTTCTATATCCCTGGTAGCTCTTAGCACGCTTTCTCCTGTTACTCCAATTAAACCCCGTTTCGCCATTCACAATATGTTATCCGTTCCCCTGTCTCTCAATCCCTCTATCTGAACTGTGAGTATCAGATTCTCCAAGATGCTGGTATTTTTTAATGTTTTCAGTTTCTTGTGAATTTACTATTGTATCATATTGAAAAATCGTCTTAAATCTTTTTGTATGACGTGAAAAAGCTTCATAAATCTTTGGTCAGAGATATTTTCATTGACATAAGAACATTCAAGATTTCAGCACTTGTTATTCCCAAATGTTCAGCCATCTAAATAGAACTGAATATTAAATTGTCGTTGTGACGTATTTGTTGTGTGTTTTCTATTTTTGTTTACATAGATTTTTTTTATGAACAACAAAAAAATACTTTTCAATGTTAAATTCATCAATTACAAGTTTAACATTTTCACTTGTTTGTTAATGAAATACATTTTCTGAATAAATGTAATTTTTTCCTCAATATATTTCAATAAAAGTAACAGTATTTTCTATTTTTTAACCCTAATGAATCTTCTTTTAACATTCTGACAAGAAGTGTATACACACACACACACACACACACAAACACACACACACACACGCACACACATATATATATATATATGCAGACTTTGAGATTTCACTCGCCCTATCGAATCAGTCGATTAAAAATTAATTAGGAGATTAAAGTTTATTGCTTTACTCACCCGATATCGATTAAAATCTCGCAATGAAACGTGTCCATTCAAATATAGAAAAAGTAAATCAAATTCCTTTTACGACCCAAAAGTGTGCCATTGAAGATTCACAAGGTACTTAGAATGACCTACAATGACATTATTGAACTCTTTGGCCTTATGAATGGCGCCTGATTTACGTCGATATGTGTGGTTAAAGAAAGACAGTGACATCCTGCAATCATTAAATCAAGATCTGACAAATGGAATTTAGATTGACAAGCAACTGTCTCGCTTTTATCGTCCCGGTCAGTGTAAACTTTCGTTTAATTAACGCTTCCAGAGTGGATCTAAAATGTCTTTGTCACCTAGATTAAAGAAGCTCACAGATTTTTAGAAACTTATTTGGAAAAATATTATTCTTGACTCAACATCAATATTTTTCCCCGCTTACGAAAATTTAAAACGAACATTTGAAAGAAAGAAAAAACAGATACCAATACTTCTTTCAACCACCCACCGAAAAACAAGTTATAAATGTGAATAATTTTTTATATAGAAAATCGTTAAGAAAAACAGATTTGTTAATTTTTTATTATCTATGTGATGGAGGTTGTAGTCAAACAGAAGAATGAATCTACGAATTTAGGTACCGCAACTCAATTGCCCCCACCAAAAAAAAACAGCATATCATGAAGTTAAAAGGGCACAAAATTTAATAAACATAAAGTTTATCATCAAGAGGTTTATGCTATTATTAAGTGGTAAGTGGACACAGATCCGAAGGCGAATTTGCCTGACGAAGGACACGTTCCAGAAACTGAGTAGAGTATTAAGAGACGGAAAACTTTCACTAGAAACAAAGAAGAGAGTACTGGATTGCTATGTGATGTCAGTTCTTCAATATGGCGTTGAATGCTGAACAATCTCATCAAAGATGAAAGAAAAACTTGAAGCAACTGAAATGTGGTCCTACAGAAAGATGTTGAGGATATCATGGACCGAGTATGTGAGCAATGATGAGGTTTTAGAAAGGATGGAAACGAAAAAGAAATTATTATTGAGCATGAGGAAGACCCAACTAAAGTTCCTGGGACATGCAATGAGGAAGGAAAGCTTGGAGAACCTGATACTAACAGGCAAGATAGAGGATAAAAGAGACAGAGCAAATCAGCGGATAACATACTTGAAAGGCCTGAGCAGGTGGATTACAGAACAGGGGTTGCGTGGTGTTACATGAGAAAGCGTGCTAAGAGCCACCGGGGATTGGGAGACGGGGAATACGATAATCGCCTTACTTCCTGAAAGTACAATGAACGTAGAAGAAAAAGAACAAACCAATGAATTCAATATGGGAAACCCTATTTTCTCGAATTGTTACATGTCGCATATCGAAAACAATGTGTTTAGAACAATTGACAAACCAGAGATTTACACAAGGTACGTCGATGACATTTTTATTTAATAAAACATATGGACGAAATCGTAAATCTAAAATTAAATTTTGAAAATAACTCCTCACTGAAATCTATTTAGGAACTCATTGACAATAACAAAATTCCGTTTCTTGACGTCAATATAGAGCTAAGAACCAACGAATTTATCACTTATCTGTAAAAAAAAAAAGAACACCAGTAAAAAGACTTGTCTTCTAAACTCTAATAGCCAATTCCCGAAAACATATAAAATAGCAGTCAAAACGAACTTCTTAAATAGAGCACATCAAAACATCTCCTCCTAATGAATATTTTCGATCGAACTAAATCACATAAAACAAACATTATTCAACAATAATTTTCCCAACTACATCATTGATAAACAAATAAAATAATACTTACAAAAATACATGACACTAGCATTAAAAATCTCACACAAGAATATATCAACATATTTTATTGCAAATTTATTCAACACCATATTTTTAATGTAATTCCTCGAAAAGATGTAAAATTTATATATTGTAGGAAAAAGAAAGACAGCAAGACTTGTTATTTCTATTAATATAAATCTAAACTAGTAATGACTAACATAGTGTATGAATTTCAATGCCTTTTAGCAAATTGCGTTTCTTGCCATAAATTAATTACCTATATTGTCATACTACCATTTTCTTGAGTAGACGCCTTACATGCCAACTGTCTAGTAATGATAGTGTGATGATAAAGCATTTATTAACCCATAACTTACAGGAACCCTTAAGAAAAATTTTGGTTGAAAATACATAATATTATTTAATTCACAATATATATACAATTTTTTCCTACATCAACTTTACATTATTTAAAAATAAAAATGGTGTTTTAAAAGAGTTTTTTTAAAAAAAATTAAAAGACGCTCACACGATGACCACCGCGCGCAGCACGGGACATGACAGTTTTAAAGAATTCTTCTTTTCAAAAAACAAAACAAAAAAAAATCACTAAAAACAAAAAAATCAAAAAGGATTATATATTTATTTCTACCGGCCTGATTATTTACGATAAATTTTTATGACGAAAATGTGTGTCATATGTCAGGATTCAAACCTCCGACCTCTATCCACGGAATGACAATCATTAAGAAACATTTCAAAGCAAAGATGGTTATTCCGATGAATTCGAAAATTGTATTATAGGCTAAATTTGACTTCGTTTACACTGATCGTTACTTGTAATCGAGAGGTCTAAGACGTGCTAGATCACTTGGTGGCTTCCTCTATGTGGAAGGGGGCCGCAGGTACGAATCCTGCCGAAGGACACACATTTTCGTAATAAAATATTTATCGTAAATAATCAGGCCGGTAGAAATATATATATATAATACTGTTTCATTATAAACACAATATCTACTTGAATACGTGTATAGATCAAAAATAATGTTCAAACAAATCATATCAAATATAATCCTGGGTAAAAAAGGCAATCGGAGTATAACCGTACTGATGAGCTGCGATACGGCAAAACAGATCTGTCTGCGGATGACAAGATCACTTTTTAACCCAGGACTGAAACCCGACCGAATTGGCGTCGGTGGGCCATTCTACCTCTGGGCTACGACTGTTCGGTAGAAGAAGGCAGACTTTTTACACGTATGTCATTATACACGCTTACCAGCCAGAGTGCTCTAATTCATTATTGAATGAGCGATGCGTATATGCCGGAGTAGCTACTGTTTTTAAAGTCTCCCATTCTTCTTGGAGTAAGAGCGTAAATACTATAGTCATCCGTAGACAAATCTGTTTCGCTTTATCACACCTCATCAGTACGGTTAGACTCCGACCTTTTTTTTAACTCCATGTATATATATATATATATATATATATATATATATATTCAGTTGCATACATATATTTTACTCACTTTCCAAGTACACACACATACCTCTGTGTAATGTCTGTGTTATGCGTTGCTACGTCCGTGTGCGTATTCCTGAAATCTTAAGCGGAGAAAAATATTCTAAAGAAAATAAGTGTTTACCATATTAGCTTTATATAATCAGTTTTTCTTCGACAAAGTTGTTTGCAGAGAGAAATTTAATAACATTTCACAAATAATTTTCTATTTTTCTCAGGCTGTTGATATGAAAGAAGATAGCGTCATAATTAGCATTTGATTTCTGACTGCTATTCAGTCTCCATTTTTTTTCCTCTCATTTTATCAGAAATTTATCGACTACGAAAATATATTTATTCTGTTTTGTGTTGTCTCCATCTATAACATAAGACTTTCTTTCTTACTTTCTATTTTCCTTTCCTTCATCTTTCGTTATGTCTTTAGTTGACTCGTTTTGTTTTTTACATCTTTCCTTTTTTTCTTTCATTAATTTGTTTAATCTTATGTTTTCTTTCTCTTATATTTTTTTTGTTTATTTTTTCATTCACACATTTTTTCTTCCTTTTTTTGTTTTGCTTTTCCTTCCGTTTATTTTCCTTTGTTTCTTCTTTCGTTTATTTTTCATTTTTCTCTTTGCATTTATTTTTCTACCTTCTTTCCGTTTTTCTTTATTTTTGTCATTACAACTGAATTAATGTCTGTCTTTCTTTTTTATTATATTTCTTTCTCTCTCTTTATTTCCATTTTCTCTTCTTCTTTTTTTCATTTCTCGGTTTTTTCTTTTGTCTTTCTTAAATGTTTGCAACAGTATTTTTTACGTTCATCACAACTCCTCTATCTTGATATTCTATTTCTTCTTTGCAACTTTAACCATTTTTTTTCATTTTATTTTTTTTTTGTTTTTCATTTAGATTTCTCTCCGTTCTTCTTTATTGTGTCATTCATTTTAAGACCTTTTTCATTAATTCTTTTATACTACGTGTTCTTATTTCTATGTCTTTCATTCATATACCCTTGGTTTTTCATTCTCTATCGTTCTTTCTTTCTTTCTTTTTTATTTAAATTTATACATTTCCTTCTCTTTTTTCTTCTTTGTTTGCTTTTCTATTATTTTCTTTATGCTTCCATTATTTTCTTGATTTTACCTATTTTCTTTCTTTCATTTTTCTTTTTTTTCTTTCTGTCTCTATGTCAAGCTTTGCTGATTACTTTAAAGCTTTCTTTCTTTTGTTTTCAAACCGTCTTCTTCTCTACCAATGTTTGCTTCTTTTTTTCTGTGGCTCCGTTTCTGTCGAGGATTTAATGCATTTTTTCATGTTTCCCTTCAATCTGATTGATTACCAATCAGATCGATTGGAACATTTGTACAAAATCAATAATAACTATGTCTGACATTAGTAAATGCAAAAAAGTATTTTCAATAATTGATCTGAAATAATTGTCTTATATAAATATTAGCACAGCTACAACGAAGAGTTTCACAATTAGATTTTGTAGAATTAACCATTTCCTCGTCAAAATAACAACATGATTCGATCAAGAGTCTACCTGAAATATTTGTATTAGTTGTATATTGTGAGGAAAACAGTCGTTCAGGTAATATTGTGAACACTCTCGAAAAGAATATTGAGATGAAATTTGAATGATCTAATACTTGTGATACACAATGATTCCTACTCGCCATTTTTTTTTATTTTTTGGTAAAAAACTTCAAATAGATACCATGAAAAATATGTTAATAAAAAGATGTGTTTTAACCATCTCGGTCTGTATTAATTAATAAAATATGGCAGAATGACAAATACGGAAATATTTATTCGAAATTTTCGATATTTTTTGGTATGTTTTATCTTATTGATGGAGTTGAGATAGTTTGAGAATCTGTTTTTATAACAACAATATGGAATTTATGATCTCAAATAACTCAAAAATTAGGTTGAGTCACATTTATAATGTGTGTTTTCTTTGACTATGGGCCGTGTCCCTTCAGGACGTCGGTGATCGTGGCCATTCACATCTCCCTATCCTTAGAGACTCTTAGCAGGCTTTCTTCTGTTCCCTACTCAAACCTCACTCTGAAATCTACCTGCTCAAGCATTAATTCCCTGTCTCTGTTTATCTCTATCTGACTTCTGAGTACCAGATTTTCTAAGCCTTTCTTCCTCATCACATGACACAGGAACTTTAGCTGACTTTTCCTGATGTCCAGTATTAATTTTTTTTGTGTTTTAATTCTCTCCAAAACGTCATCATCGCTCACATGCTCGATCAGTGTTATTCTCAGCATCCTTCTGTAGAACCACATTCCGGCTACTTCAAATCCCTGAGATTGTTCAGCAGTTAAAACGAAATTGAAGAACAGACATCATCTAGCAATCCAGTACTCTCTTCTTTGTTTCTAGCAATGTTTTCCTGTCTCTCAATATTGTATTCAGCTTCTGGAATGCATCATTGGCCGTGGCGATTAGTCTTCGGAATTCAGTGTTGAATATTCCGTCTTCTGTTGGAAGACTTTTCAGTTATTCGATTTTCTATACCTGCTTGATTTTAGTATCCATCGCCTGTAGTTGACATTTTGGGCTCATCATATTACTGACGACCATGCATTCTATTTCCTTGTAGTTTATTAAGTAATCAATGAAATTATTAAAGTATTATGTGCATCGTGGTGCACGAATGTGCGTTGTGGTGCAGAATGTGCATTGTGGTGCAGTGGAGCGACAAATCGGGGAGCAGAGTTCAAATTCCAGTTAAATTCCCTGCATTCAAGCACAAATATCCTTGGGAATGATATTAAACCTTCTCTCTCTCGTCAGTTATAGTTAAAAAGAGGACAGATTGGGTTCTGTAGCCTTGGCTGGCAACCAATCTACCGCAGAAAGTAATAGCAATCTAGTGCGGGATAATCTTCTGCCCAGTCATGTCACTTTCATGCCATGATCGCCCAAAGCGTGTATCACGTAGGCACTTAACTGAGTGATTATCATACTACTTAACCTATGTAGCTGTCACAAATAAATTAGAACTATGCTAACCCGACTCTAATTTGGTACGGCCATGTAAGCGCCATTATAACGCTTTGGTAAATATAAAAATGAACATAATTAAGAACACTTTTAAACAAATCTAATTAAGGGTCCGCGGTATGACAGTAAAATGCATCCAGCAGCAAGGTCTCATTGGGAAGTTGTGAGGAGCATGGAACCACCTCTTAATTGCTGTTGTTCCCAGGTTCACCCTGACCCGAAGTGGTAGCAAGGCCTCTGATTGAGAGGTTGTGAGGAGCATGGAACCACCTCTTAATTGCTGTTGATCCCAGGTCCACCCTGACCCGATGTGGTAGCAAGGTCTCTGATTGAGAGGTTGTGAGGAGGATGGAACCACCTCTTAATTGCTGTTGTTCCCAGGTCTACCCTGACCCGAAGTGGTAGCAAGGCCTCTGATTGAGAGGTTGTGAGGAGGATGGAACCACCTCTTAATTGCTGTTGTTCCCAGGTCTACCCTGACCCGAAGTGGTAGCAAGGCCTCTGATTGAGAGGTTGTGAGGAGCATGGAACCACCTCTTAATTACTGTTGTTCCCAGGTCCACTCTGACCCAGAATGGTAGCACCTCTTAGGGTCCGGGCTATTGGCAAATAGTTAACCCCCAAATTGGTGTCTATGAAATTATAAACATAGACTATACACACACACACACGCACATACACACACATACACACACATATATATATATATAAACAAAAAATAGATATTTATAGAAAAAATATACATTTTTGAAGCAAAAAAATTAATGCCTGATAAATTTTTGAAAGAGAAAATTATTACCAGTAATACATTTTTGAGTAGAAAACATGATGAGATCTTCAGTTTTCGACAAAACTTTTAATCAATATCTGACTAAATCAACCTTCTTACTGTTAGCAAACATTTAAAAAATACATTACAACCCAGTCAGTTTGGCATTAAATAACCCACAGAGATTGATGTGCCGTTAAACAAAACTCAAACTCAAATTTAAATGAAAGCTTATTCCCTGATTCCCCGACAACATGTATTTACATATGCAACTAGATTGCTATGAAGGTCTCACACTTTTACCGTTAAGATAATTAAAAGTAACTCGCTCTTCTACTCTAAATGTTTCTTTCCTCGTACTTCCTCTTCTACTCTAAATGTTTCTTTTCTCGTACTTCCATTTGCTTGCTTCCCTATTAGCTACAATTTCCAAAAGTTTAAATGCGTTGTCAGTTACTATCAACTTGATTTCCCCTATTTACATTATTCGTACTATTGTCCTCATCTTGATTACCATTTGAACGACATTTCAGCCGTTGTGACATTCTGAGATGTTCAGAATTTCGAACTGAATCCTTTATTACTTTATGAAATAAATGATGCTGTTCAAAATTCTTAGCACCTGAAGTAGGCCGGAGTGTATAATGGCGGAAAGGTCGTACAAATGGAAACCAAGATGTCGACAATATTACAAATAATATAAATAGTGTAAATACTACCTCAGAAATATAGACAAATTTTTAGATGATTCCCATTCATAATTTATTCTTTCTTCGAAATCTGTATCTTGTTTTCTTTTTGTTTTTGTTTATTTTTTTGTTGTGTTTTCTCTCTAAGTCAGTCAGTTAAGTGCCATACGTGATACACGCTTGGGCGATCATATCTCGAAAGATACATGACTGACTGGGCAGAAGATTATCCCGCAGTAGGTTGTCATTGCTTTCTGCGGTAGACTGGTTGCCGACCAAGGCTGTAGAACCCAATCTGTCCTATTATTTGACTCAGAGCTAGAGAGAGAAGAGATGTATTATATTTTTAAGTGGGGAATCAGTTTATTACTTCATAACAATATAAGAACTGATACCCCACTTTATGCCCAGCAGAAGCCTTAATTATGTTTTCAACTATTATATTTTGTCAGTCAGTTAAGTGCCATACGTGATACACGCTTGGGCGAACATATCTCGAAAGATACATGACTGACTGGGCAGAAGATTATCCCGCAGTAGGTTGCCATTGCTTTCTGCGGTAGACTTGGTTGCCGACCAAGGCTACAGAACCCAATCTGTCCTGTTATTTAAATAATAAAAAAATAATAATGAAAATAGAACTCTCTGTCACCTGTCAGTATGGTTCCAAAAGAAGAGCTTTCAAATCAAATTTAACTTTAAAATGAAAGACAAGTTATGAAAGCACGGTTTCCACCAAAGCTTGAACAGAAACATTGTTGCAACAATTTAGACCTTTATTAGAAAGGATTCAGTCATTTAAGTGTCATACGTGAAACACGATTGGGCGATCATATCTCGAAAGAGACATGACTGACTGGGCAGAAGATTATCCCGCAGTAGTTTGCCATTGCTTTCTGCGGTAGACTGGTTGCCAACCAAGGCTATAGAACCCAATTTGTCCTGTTATTTAACCCATAACTGGAAGGAATAGACGGATTAATGCCTTTCCCAAGTGTATTTGCGCGTAAGTGAATGCAATGAATTCAGCTGGAATTCGAACTCGGTTCCCCGCTTTCTCGTTCCGAACCGATATCCACTGCACCACAACGCACATCCACATTTCTCTTTCACTGTGCCTATTTGCGCATCAGTGGCACTCCTGCTTAGCTTGTGGTGAAATGATTATAAAAAAGAAAAAAAAGCTCAAGTTGATATCTTCTACTGGACGCGTTATATTTACCAAATCTTACACTAATGTTATGGAGCGCTGCAGAACGTTAGGTAACAACATGTCATAGCAAATAATAATGAATATGTAATCGATTAAATGTAATCATAATTATCTTTATGAAAAATACATTTGGTAAAAAAACAATAATTACTTATGACTCAACCGAATTAATCTTGTAAAAAAAAAACATGATTAAAAAATAACTGAGAAAATTTCCCCACCGCATCAAAAAATATGGTTGAAATTGAAGGAAAATCCAAGATAGAATTTAGAAGACCCAAATATATTTATGCAATTAGAAACAGCCAGCATATTTCGTACATCGACAAAGTATTTCGAAAAATTGCTTTAAAATCATCTCTAGCATAACAAACAAGGTAATTATGTTTCGAAGAATAAATGAACAATGAAAATGGACAATAGATGTTTTTTTGTTACCAGATCAGTTTGTCGAAGGATAAAGCGTCAAACGGCAAAGTGTCAAAATACAAAGAGTAGAAAGACAATTGTTAAAATACAAAATGACGTATGGACCAAATGACAAACACATATAGATTCTAATGGACTAATTATCGAACAAACGAAATTTCAAATGAACAAGTGCCGAACGGAAGAAAGTCAAAGCGACTAAATAACAAATAGACATAATGTCGAAAAAACAAAAAATCGAACGACAAAATATCAAATGACAATGTGTAATATAACAATCCCGCCCCACCCGAGGAAGCTGAGCAAGCGGGGGCGTTTCCGGTCGTTGAAAGGAACGGATGTTTGTTTGACCTTATTTCCGGCAGTAGCGGAAATGGCTACAAGAGGCAAACAGAACAGGTGTCTCTGAGAATTAAGTGGGCGTGCGTGGGCGAGGCAAAATCCGGAAGTACCGGTTTGGAGATTATAAAAAAAGACCTCGGCGCACGGATTTCAGGCAGAGAGACAGAGGCAGACGAGAGAGCCAGACCAGACCAGAGGAGCAACAGATACGACCCCCCCCCCGTCAACCCCTGGAAGCGCGCTCTCACTCTCTGTTCACTAGACTACACGGTTCATCGTCATTAATAAAAATATCACTTGATATATTTTTATATATATGCGTGTTTGTTGTTTATTGATATACAACAAATGTATTGAAACATAAAATATCGTTTGTACAAAATTTTGAACGGAAAAAGTGCCAAACGGACGAATTATCGAGCGAGAAAAGTATGGAACGGACAAAGTACCAAACAGGAAAACGAGCCAAACTAAGGAAATATCCAATGAACATAACTTCGAAAAGTGAAATTAAAAAGAAAACTAAAATGTTGAAGAAGGTATAAACGAACAGATCAACATGCTTTAAAAATGTAAAACTCAGTTAAATAGATAATTCAGCTTTTTTAAACCTTTTGTTTTATTAGGTTAGACATAATTTAATAAATAATAAAAAAAAATGGTTCAGCCTTCATAATCATCGGTGGGCGAGGGGTCGCTTATTTTGCTCTAATTTCTTACCAAATTCTGAGAATCTTTATATATATATATATATATGTGTGTGTGTGTGTGTGTGTGTGTGTGTGTGTGTGTGTGTGTGATTACGACATGTAAATGGCCGTCCACCCCACAATTCAGTTTATTTCCTAAATTCAATTATTCCTTCAAGTTTTAAACGTCATAATTCGAATATATATTTTCCGACATTTGCTTTCCTCGTAAAATATATGCTATTGTAAGCATATTTCTGGCCTGTCGCAGCTCTGCTCTTTTTTCATTTGTCTCTTTGTCTGTTTGACGTTTTTATCCATTCACCATTTTGTACTTTGACACTTTGCCCATCGATACTCTGTCTGCGCGCGATTATTTATAGGAGAATAGAGAAGAATTTATGCTATGAAATGAAAAGGCCAGCGAAACAACTGAACTGTAAAAAGTGATTAAAAAAATTGCTAGACATTATTAGCGCATTTTTTAAAAATCATATCATCCGGAACAAGGCGGTAACGCCACTGATTTGCAGGGGGTTACGTAAGAGTGAAAAGATTTGAATAGAGAAACCATATCCTAAACAGGGAACAAGGGATGAGCCTCTTCACCTGTTCAAGTGACGTGGGTGGAGTGTGAACCGGGCGATAGTTTAGTCTATCTACTCCAATTGAAAAAAAAAAGAGAGAGTGAAAAGATTGGAAAAGAGAAAGCTGTAAACCACATCCTATACAGAGGACAAGGGATGAGCCTCTTCACCTGTTCACTAGACGTGGGTGGAGTGTGAACCGGGCAATAGTTAGATCTATCTACTCCAAGAAAGAAAAAAACAAAAAAAAAGAACAAATATAGGGTGGTGATTTGCTAAGTTTTAACTAAGTTAAAGTTCAAAGAGATTTCTGCTAAATTAAAAAATAAAAATAAGGAAAATCAATCAAACATGAAAAGTTTAAAATTAAACAAAAAAATGACTTACTTTTAAGAATATTTCAATCAAAGTTGATTCTCATCCCAACACAAGGGTACTACCAGGAAGGTAAAAATTATTTTTAACTTTTTGGTCACACTGAAAACCAGATTATTACAAAACTCATAAAGGCTTTCAAAGTATGAAATGAATTAGAGAGGTCATTCTCACATTCTAGCCATCATAGAATCGGTTAAACGACCTTTTTTTTTTTTTATAAGCGTTTCACCCCGAGCAAGGCATGTCACTGCCACTACTGTGCAGGGGGCTACGTAGAGTGGAGAAAGGCTGATTAAATATAGGAAATAACAGAGGGTGGTTGATAGGCGGGTGAGGATACCGAGAATGAGGGTTGGGTAGATGAGAGTGTTGTGAGAATAGTTGGGAGTTAGTGTGATAGGAGGTGTCTATTGACTCTACATTTAAACACCTGGAGATTGTAACTGTCGGGAAAGCAGACTTGTGGAAGGGAGTTCCACAGGCGGGAAGCGCGAGAAAAGAAGCTGTTGGAGTAGAATTTACGGTTACATCTTATTTGTTTAACTGTAAAAGGGTGGGACCTAGTTGCTAATCTAGTATCTCGTGTAAATTCGTGCTTAGGCGGCACCAGTGATCTAAGCTCATCGGAGCAGAAGCCATGAAAGTACTTGTAGAAGAGGCACAGGGAAGCTACATCACGCCGGTGTGAGAGCGGCTGCAGCCGGTCTGCCAAGTCAGTATCAACCACGTTACAGATCCTCCTTTGTATTTTGTCAAGAAGCCCAAGGAGAGCAGCAGGGGCACCCGACCAGATATGGCAGCAATATTCAATACACGGGCGGATGGTAGATTTGTATATGTGCAGAATAGTTTCAGGTGGGAAAAATTTCCGGGCCCTGCAGAGGGAGCCCACTTTCATAGCATCAGATTTGGCAATGGATTCTAGCAGCAATGTTGCTTTTCTTCCCCTGCATTCACTTTCCACCATAGGCTTACGGCCATATCACGTTGAATACACCGATTCTCGCTTGATCACCCAAGTTAAGCAACGTTGAGCCTGGAGAGTACTTAGATGGGTGATCACTTGGGATACCAGGTGCTCTAAGCGTATAGTGACTGATGTTCGTTGTGGTGCAGTGGATATCGGCTCAGAAAGACAAATCGGTGAGCGGAGTTCGAATTCCAATTTAATACCCTGCATTCACTTAAGCACTAGTACCCTTGGGAAAGGTATTAATCCCTCTCTTCCCTCCAGTTATGGGTTAAATAACAAGGATAGGACTTGGGGACCCTGCACTTGAAAACAAATCCCAATGAATCTTGATACTCGAAAAGAAAAATGTATTACTATACACAAAACTTATATAAAAAAAACAATAAATTGATGAAAGAAACAGCTATTACCATCAATAAATAAAGTTTCGTTGGCAATAAATGACCCGCCGAGGTTGATTTGCCATAAAAAACAAACGAACCAACTTTCCTCATAGAGACAACGTCGCATATTTATTACTGCTTACATGGAAAATGTTCAGATGAGCATCATTCTTTAGTGCAAATATATCTTACATTTGTACTTTCTACGAGTAAAATTTGTATGCTAATTTTAATTCATATGAAAATATTGATACACATATATTTTAATTATTTGTCTTGTACATCATGTTAGACTGAAGTTCTTATCTAATTATATTAAATGATTTATTCCGACTGCTTGAAAAACCCAACTTACCCGAGCGCTCTGGTCTCTCCTTATGTGTTTCCTGCCAGTATTAAACATAAATCGGCTTAGAAAATAATAAAAAACCAGTGTCATATAGCATAGAACAGAAGGAGGGAGCGTCGGAGCCTGATCAGCTCTGACGGGGTCAACTCAGTGAGGGTAGTATGATGTTGCAAGACCCGAAACTGCCCAATGACCTGAGTACACTGACGACATCCTTCTGCGCCACAGAAAGTGTGTATTTTCGAAACATTTGTAATTTCTACGAGTAAAATTGGGATGCTAATTTGAATTCATATGAAAATAATGATACACATTTATTTTAATTAATATTAAAAATGTACACAAACTTTTCCAATTTTTGGTTTTGGCAGTTTTTTGTATGATAAATACACATGCCTTATTTAATTAAATACGACGTAGAAAATACTGCAATTAAACATTTTTCAATCATTTTTTGCATTCGTATTTCTTTTCCGGAGTTTAATGTCTGTTTAATTTTCTATAGATCCAAGACCATTTGGCTACTGTATTAGCCATTATTACAGATTGATTTTTATTTGTTTTATAGTATTTTGATTATTGTTGTTTATGTTTTGTAATATTAATTTTATTTTTTTAATCAGTAATGTGTTTGGAAAGCTTTATTGTTGACTAATATTTGAGTCATATGTTTTAATTCGCAGTAAAGTATTATTTGGGAATAATTTTGGTATACTATATTTAAGTAGTTTTTTATGGTTGCTATTTTATATTTTCCGTGCATTGGATACCATAGTTTTGAGAACAAGCATTAGTACAGGTGATATTTTAAGGAGTAAGTGGGAAATGTTATTTAGTAAAAATTAGGGAAATTAGAACCTAAAATCCTCTCCATGCTGACACCATCAGTTTTGATGTAGGTGTAGCCATTATGATCTTAAAATGGAGATTTCATGGTACAGGGAAAGACGTAGTTTCCGAAGAGTTGTTGGTCGAATTTTATAGTCAAAATGAGCGGGTGTATTTAGATGCAATCATTAATTGTGTTTTATTGTTTCTTCGGTTGTAACTTTCTTCAAATGATTTTTCAACATCAAGCAAAGCTTGAGTATTCCCAACAGGGTTTGTTGATTTTGAGATATGGAGGAATTCACTTGTTAATGCAATGCTGTAATTGTTGAATGTGTATGGAAAAATATCTGATTGCGTGTTTTTGATAGTTGGTATACAGTTGTAGCATTTTAACACATGATAAGTGTTATAGTGCCCTATCTACATTGGAATGAACTCTTTCTCCTTCATAAATACTAACCTGCGAGTCTTCTTGGGAGGCAGTCGAGATACAGTGTAACATGTTATTTCGGATGGATATTTCTATCTGTTGATTTATAATAATCTTAATTTGTATATATGTTCTGTTATTCCAAGGTATTGGTTCAACCTACTTTCTTGTTTTCGTGTCTTTCTTCCTGTACCTAACAGGCCACAACAATAAGTCCGAAGGAAAAAATTGGTTCATTAGTTTTTACACTAACGTAGAGATATCCTGTTTGGTAACCACCGACAATCTTCTTGATTTTTAAGCTACAAACCTCAAAGTCAGTCGCTGAACTGAGTATATTTACGTAATTTGTTTATGGTTCTGTGTGAGTTTTGTTAATTTAGTATATTTAGGCAGTAAACATTATTTCAAACATCGTTCATTAAATACACCCGACATAGAAGATCTGATTAATATACACACACATATATATATATATATGACACTATTTATAAAAGAGTCTAATCGTATTATGACCAAAAACTAAGTAATTAAACAATCAATATATATATAAGTATATTATATAATTCCAAAAATAGCTACTTTGTTTAGACACATCATGTGTTTTATTAAGTGATGGGGCTGATTGCATATTTTCAAAGGTTCAAAACTCGCCTAACCCCCTTATCAGAGGAGATCTTGTTACAAAATTTGTGATGACCAATCAAAATGCAAGTAACTTCTAATTTGAAGAACATGACAACAAAACCTAAAAACAATTTACTGGTGCATTAATTTTAATGCATGATTAAAATACAGATCAGTATTACTAACTGATTATTGATTTCATTTTAAAATAAGAATGAAAATACATTTTAAAATATCATTACAAATTAATGTTAGAATTTACGTATTTTAATTTCTAAATTTAACTAAGAATCAGATTTAGATTATTATAAAGTTATTCAAATATGAAAGGGGAAAGAGAGACAGACACGCATATATAACAATATATACATACATACAGATGCACAAATATACATATACACAGATATACTCACACATGTGCGTACAAATACACATATATACACATACACACATATACATACTCAAATTTTTAAACTATTGATTTTAGTGACGTGTCAATTTATCCGTTAAATTCAAAGCCAAAGTAAGAAGTGTTTTTATACGCTACGCATATTAGATATATGTAAGTCTGAATTCGGATGATAAAATTGGCAAGAGACAGGTTTAAATAAAATCACGACAAACTTAGTCAAATTCCATTGCATAAACATATAAATATAATATTCAAATACGCAAATTCATATGTCAAAAACAAAATACGTACGCACATGGAAAATACTTCATATCAGCATATATTAAATATAGCCACATACACGAATCTACTTAAGACAACACTATGCATAAATACATACAGATAGACACAACAATACTCACACAGAAACATACACACACACACATATATATATATGTATATTTTCTAAACATATGCTGTTGAATATAAGAGACAATGAATGTGTATTATGTTTAATTATGAGCCGTTCTAAACATCGTATTTTGGCTTTAATTTCAGGTTGAAATAAACATTCATTGTCTCTTATATTTAACAGTATATGTTTAGAAAATTATCTGCTGCCTCGATACACTATATATATATATATATATATATATATATATATATATATATATATATATATATACCTTCACGGATTTTCAACCATATACAAATACACATACACCCATGCGCGTAAAACAATATATCGATATGCATCCTAGTACATAAATCATTTGCACACCTACATACATGCGTTAATACATAGTCACACTCATGCATCTAAGTATATATACATATATATATTTGTATATATACACAAGTAAAAGCAAAGATGAAATTTTCATATCTACACAAATTTAAAATAACGATTTCAGAAACCATGTAAATTAAATGCAAAAGGAATTTCAATTATTAAATATAAGCATGGCACTCTATGCTAGAATAAAAGTAAAAGTTAAAACATTATCTTGATACTTTATGCTAGATTAAAATCGATCAAATATTAACATGATAATATATGTTAAGTTAAATACTTAGCACCTCTAGAACTTGGCGTCTTTGCTAGATTAAATATTTACCAATTAATTTGACAATTTTTGTCTGATGAAAAACTAAGCAAATAAAGGTAAATAACAATTAACATCATGAAAATAGTCTATATATATATTCATAATATTACTATTGTAGTTAAATTGTGAAATATATTTACAGTTAACAGTAAGTTCATCCCTATGGTTTAATATGTCAATCCTGTCTTTAAATATGAAGATTTCTATCTTCTCATTACGACAAAACAAAGATAACAAGATTAATGAATGGAATTTGAACACTTATTTAAGAAATGTGCTTTTTGATACGAAATTTAATTCCATCCATCTCTACGTACACTATATATAGTCATCGGTTGACAGATTTGTTTCACTGTATCACAGTTCATCAGTACGGTTTAACATCCGATTGCTTTTTACTCAGGATTGAAACCCGACCGAATTGACGTCAGTCGGCGATTCTACCTCTGACATATAAGCGCTCGGTAGAAGGAGGCAGACTTTTAGCATAAGATATATGATGTATACATACGTCAGAAGTTAGAGTGTTCTAATTCATTACTGAATGAATGATGAGCAGATGCTAGAGTAGCTATCGCTTTTTCAAAATCCAGAATGACCAATCAGGGTGTGTGAGCGTTATATATATATATATATATATATATATATATATATATATATATATATATATATATGTATGTGTGTGTGTGTACACGACAGTCACTGAAAGAACTCAATTCATTTTTAAAAAGTAACGACTAAATATATATATATATATATATATATATATGTATATATATATATATATATATATAACACGCGAGAATTTCCCCTCTTTCATTCTCTCATTCCTTTTACCTATGGCTTAGTGGGTAGAGAAACCAAATAGGTCGAGTTTCTATCCCGGCCTGAAGCAAGTGGATCTTTAACCAAACTGATGTGATGTGATAAGGTTTAACAGGCTTGTATGTGGATGACAAATATACATGAGTAGACACTGAAGTCAATAGCAAGCGGCGTGAATTCGTTTCCTGCTTCTACGCAATCTTTAAATATGAAACATTGTCCCTGATAAGTCATAAATAAGGAATAAATGTCATAATGTCAGCTAAACGAGAACAGTCTATCCTTTGTATTTAATAATGTGTTTTTTTCAAAATTCCGTAAAGGTTACTGATGGGAGACCGGAACACAATCCCCGAGACGACGCTGTGACAGTATCAACACTGAAGTTCTGGATACAACTGGATCTGTAAATATCGATAACGCCTCTGAAAGATTCAGCTATTTTTTTCTGCATTTTTTTTTAATATTTTGACTGTAAAGGCTGCAAAAGATAAATATCCGACTGTCTGGTTCATTTTATTTTTGTCAGGTTTAACCATTCACAAATTAAATATTCAATTTGATCTCTGAAACATCTAATAATTTGTAATTTGATTATATTTTGTTAATTATATTTCCGTTGCATAATTGTTTTTCTCTGCTTTTTTCTATTCATGAAATCAGTATTAAAATCGCAATATGAAAAAAAAGTAGATGGCGCATTTTACATTTGCAGGTGTCTCTTAAAAATAGCTCTTTATTTTAGAAGGATCTAATTTCACATAGTTTAACTCGCCAGCAAACCAACACATTCTAAGTCATATAGAATTAAGATTATAAAAATATCTTTCATTTCACTATTTTCTTTTTTGTCGCTATTTCTAATAGATTTAAGTGTCAGGAAATATTTAATATTTGTTCATTTACAATTTATTAGGTTCTATTTTGCTACCTTCAGCAACAGATGTTTCCAAACTCGAATAAATCTACAAACTCAAAATTAATTTTAAAATATTTTAAATCATCGAATATTATCGAGAAACAACGGTAATTATTTGCAGAAGGGTTTTTGCTCTTTAATTACATCGTAGGTCATAAAATGTATGCTCTTTAAATCTACGATCTTTCCGGTTCTGTCTTCTATTTTTTAAGAAAGTGACCCGATAGAAAAAGATGATAATACAAATTTACATTTGCAAGTGACAATTGTTTAAAACTGCTGCAGAGGAACATCCTATCCTACCCCGTAATGGATATGGTCTAGTCTATAAAAGACTGTGACTAGAGGCATAAGTCAGCAGACGTCACTAGACGGCTCTATGACACTGTCAACACTCTGCCTTCGGGTAGAGGGCGCTCTCTGCTTCCGAGCAGA
Source organism: Ascarosepion bandense (assembly GCA_037127315.1). Taxonomy (NCBI): domain Eukaryota; kingdom Metazoa; phylum Mollusca; class Cephalopoda; order Sepiida; family Sepiidae; genus Ascarosepion; species Ascarosepion bandense. Next base: position 3,355,084 of record JBBBDQ010000815.1, on the reverse strand, counting down.
GAGCAGTAACCCAGTCGTGGTTCCGCCGAAGGGTAGAAGCGCGACTGGGTAATAATAGACAGACATTTTTGGCCCCCCCTCATATAGCCCGGAAAGCCTTGTTATAAACTGACCATGTGTCATATGTTGCCCTTACTGGGAGGGACAGCTAAATAATGCAGACGTCACTAGACTCACGACTCTATGACACTGTCAGCACTCTCCCTTCGGGTAGAGAGCGCTCTCTGCTTCCGAGCAGAGAGCACTAACCCAGTTGTGCTTTCGCTGAAGGGTAAAATCACGACTGAGGAAAAATAGACAGACATTTTTTGGCCTGGTTATATAGCCGGGAAGACCGCAATAAAAAGACCTTGTGTCACATCTAGCCTTACGTAGGAAGGTTGGTAAATACCGCAGATGTCACTCGACGGGTAACGCTCGCAGTTGATGGCTTTGCGCACTGTCGAACACTCTGCCTTCGGGTGGAGAGCGTTGACCCAGTCGTGACTACGTCGAAGGGTGGAGTTACGACCGGGGTAAATTAGACAGAAATTTTTAGCCGGGCTATATGGCCCGGGGGATCCTACTTTAAAAAGGCCTTGTGCCACAGTTTGCCTTGAGTGGGAAGACGAATAAATATTCATACGTCACTAGACAGAAGCATACGTCACTAGATGGACGCATTCGTCATAGGCAGAGATATTTTCTACTTGCTTGTTATTCCTGTTACTTATCGTTGATTGTTCTTGTACGTCTATGAGTTTATTGTACTGCTGTATAATAAATCTACGTATACCTATTTTTCTATTTATAATATGGTATATAATATACTTGTGCGTTGGATGAGCGTTGTCATGCAGTGGATATTGGCTCAAAATTAGACATTGAAGAGCCGAGTTCGAATTCCAGTTAAATTTCTTGCATCCACATACTTGCTAATACCCTTGAGAAAGATATTAATCCATCTATTTTCCTTCCAACTATGAGTTAAATACCAAAGCAGAGTGATTTCTACCAGTAATAGCCACCTAGTGCGGGAAAATCATCTACCCTGTCAGTCATGACTCGAAAGAGACATGATCGTCCAAAAGTATATCACGTATGGTACTTAATCAACTGATATATCATATTATCTACTTTGTTTTTTTTTTACTTACTAAACTGCTGTAGAGGAACAGCTTATTCTTCCTCGTAATGGATATGGTCTAGTTTATAAAAGACTGTGACTAGGGGCACACGTCAGCATACGTCACTAGACGAAGCATACGTCACTAGACGGAAGTATACGCCATAAGCGGAGATATTTTCTACTTGATCGTTATTCCTCTTACTATAAGTTGATTGTTCTTGTACGTCTATGGGTTGTATAATAAATCTCTTCTAATTCCTCTTCAGTGTTAATATTTTTCTTGCACTATTCTTTTCCTTGTTATTCCCTCCCGGGATATAACAAAAATAGATTCAACTTAGACAAGACAACATTAAATCTTCTCCTTCTTCTAAGCGCTACATTCTTTTAGGACGTAGGCGATCATGGTTTACCACGTCTTCATATCCCTGATGGCTCTTAGCACGGTTCCTCCTGTAACACCACACAAACCCTGTTCTGTCATCCACCTGCTCAGGCCCTTCAAATATGTCCGCTGCTTTCCCCTGTCTCTTTTTCCTTCTATCTGGCCTGTTAGTATCAGATTCTCCAAGCAGTCCTTCCTCGTTGCATGTTCTAGGAACTTTAGTTGTCTCTTTCTGATGCTCAGTATTAATTTTCTTTTCGTTTCCATCCTTCCCAAAACTTCATCATTGGTCACATGCTCGGCCCATGATATACGTATCATTCTTCTTTAGAACCACATTTCCGTTGCTTCAAGTTTTTCCTTCAGCTTTGATGATATAAATTCTAGAATAAAATTTTGTTTACCTCAACGCGATCGAGCATATTGGTCGATATAAAAAAAAATTAATAAAATTTTAAATTACCGTAGAGATATATAGGGCTTCTCGAATAGCCATATAATTCTGATATTTTTTAAAAATCACATCACCCCCAGGCAAGGTGATAAGGCCAATGATGCGCAGGGGGCTACGTAAGAGTAAAAAGATTGGAAAAGAGAAAATCGGAAACCACATCCTAACCAGGAAACAAGGGATGAGCCTCTTCACCTGTTCAGTAGACGTGGGTGGAGTGTGAACCGGATTATATAGAATTCTAATATTAAGTGTAGTTGTAAATTATGGTTTAATACATTTTTTGTCGTACTTTAGTTTGAATAGTGACGCGTATGACGTAATCTCCAGGAGGTGGTTGTGTGTCCAATATTCCTGACAAGAAAGAGTCTTGTACTGGGTATAGAACTCCACGCAGTACTTTAATAATCGTTTGTTTCGATTTGTTAGAATTATTTTTATTAGTGACAACAAGATTCGTGGTCTTTCAACGTTTTTTTATAATTGTATCACATCAAGCAAGGCAATGATACTACTGGTGCCCAAGAGATTACAATGAGAGGAGAGGAAAGACAGAAAAGAAAAGAGTATAAGTGATCTTGTAGAGAGGGTTAGAGAGACGAGGATAAGAGAGACGATGTCAATTGACGTTACATTTAAGATTTGGAGATTGTAGCTATCAGGGAAACAAGCATGGAGAAGGAAGTTCAACAAGCCGGAGTGGAGGAAAGAAACTACTGGAGTAGAACTGGCGGTAACATGTGTCTGTTTTGAGAGTATAAAAAGAGTATAAAAAGAGTATAAAAAGAGTATAAAAAGAGACTTAGTTGCCAAACTAGTTGCACGACTAAAACTCATGACGGTGAGGCACTACGAAAATAATTCTCGTCGGAGCCAAAGCCATGAAAATACATGTAGAAAACACCGAGGGAATTTAGATTCTATCGGTGAGAAAGAGGCTGAAAGCGAGCAGCTAGCTCGGAACCAAATACTTTGCAGATCTTTCTCTGTATTTTGTCAAGAACACCGATATTATCTACAGGAGCACCTGATTCGATATGGTAACAGTACTTGATGAACAAACGAATGGTGAGATTTATAGATGTGAGACCCAACCTTCTTAGCAGTGGATGTGGCTATTTATTGTCCGTCTGTGAATTGGATCTGAACCGTGCAGTAGTTTCAACTGCAGCAGCTCAATGCCACTTTTGCGTTTTTTGATGGTCAGTCAGTTAAGTGCCATACGTGAAAAACGCTTATGCGATCATGTCTAGAAAAAGACAAGATTGAGTGTGGCAAAGGGTTATTTCGCAGTAGATTGCCATTACATTCTGCGGTAGACTGCTTGCCAAACAATGCTACAGAACCCAATCTGTCCTGTTATTTAATCCATAACTGGAGGGAAGAGACGGATTAATATCTTTCCCAAAATATTTTCGCGTAAGTGAATGCAATGAATTCAGTTGGAATTCGAACTTGGCTCCCCGTTTTCTCGTTCCGAGTCGTTATTCACTGCACGACAACGCAAAACACTTTCTGATAACTGAACACAATTAAACCTACGTGCGTCTTTATATAAACTGCTGGTAGTGGGTGTTGTTTCGATACATTGAATGATTGTTTTCTTTATGAAAAACTGCATTTAAAATAACGGCTGGATATACTTAAAAATATGCAATATCTTTCAGGTAGGTACTTTTGTATAATGAAATATTTAAGTAAGGGTACAAAATAGTATACCGGCAATATATTCACAAATATTAAAAATCGTACAGAAGATGGAATAACAACACCTGTTATCATTTGTCTATATTTCTGAGATGAGGTAGCATTTACAGTATTAATATTATTCGGACTATTGTTCTCATCTTTGTTGATATTTGTACAAACAAAATTAGGACAATAGTCCGAATAATGTAAATACTAAAAATCTGTTATGGTTATTATTTTAACTATGCTAAGCATATGAAAAAAGAAAACAAAAATGCTTAACTGTTAATGAGTGTAGTGTATGATAATGCATCCCCTATCAGCTTTTGCAACCCCGAGTTTTCCATTAGGTTCTTACAGTTGTTACAGTTGTACGTCTAGTCAATGCAATACAGGATGCACGCATTACTTGCGAACTTCAATGTTTCGTTATGCCATCTACGGCAAAAGATTTCTGTTTTTCTATCGCAATGTTTCTGATAAACCACCTAACCAACGAGAATCCTTATCTTTACTAGTCATGAAGTTTATGACTAAGATACGACTAACCACTTACACTTGAAAATATACTCCACATTATTTCATATTCCATTAGTACGTAAGAAGTTCTATTCGAAGACTTACTTCAAATGAACTGATACATCATAGAACAGTAACCCGTGATGATGATTCCTCGATTGTAATAATCTGACCCTCTTCATGACGATGTTCAACTCTTATCTTTCTTGCATGTTCACACAAACTGTACTTATTATTTCCTAACATCAGTGGATAAGTCTCATTCGATAACTCTCTATCCGTTTGTTCTTATACTAAGTGTTCAATTAGTAAAGTTCTCCAACATAAAATAGAATAAACTACACCTGACAGCAATTCTTCTTATCGAAAGGTTTTAAGAAGCGTGGAACCAAATTGCTCATTTCTCCAGGTAAAATAGTAAACCCCAAGCTAGTGTCAAAACACTATGAACGTATGTAAATAGATTTTTATAGTAAAAATAGCAGTAATACATATTAAAACCATTATCAGCAATACATTATTTTAAAAGATATTACCAAAAATACATTTTTGAAAGAAAACTGATCAGCAATATATTTTTTAAATAATATATTACCAATAAAACATATCTGAAAAAAATATTATCAGCAATACATTTTTTGAAAAAAAATTATTTGCATAACATTTTTGAACAAAATATTACCAGCATCAGATATTTGAAAAGAATATTATCAAAAATATATTTTTGAAAAAAAAAAATAATGGCAATGTATTTCGCTCTCAACAAAATCCAATTTTACAAAAATATGTCTACGATCTACAAATTGCTTTGTTACAAAGAATACTTATTCTAATCATACGAACCTATCTTAAAGATTGTAGGCTTTAAATAACCCACTAAGGTTGAAAAGAACTAAATTATGCCTGATTAATTAGTAAATTAAAAAAAGCAACTTTGTCAGAGGTCTGTAACAGACTAATGCCATTGCTAATTAGAGAGAATTTTAGAACAAGGAAAAACACAAGACTTTATACGGTGATAAAGCGATAAGAGAATGAGTAAAAAGGTGAATCAATTCTAAAGTGTTTTGAACATTTTGTAAAGGTTCAGTGTTGAGAACCTTTTCATCAACACAATGCAAAAGCAAATCAGCACTGAATGCAATTTACTGTCACATCAGTCTTTCTTGGTCTAATATTTGCTGCTCCCTCCTCACAAGTTATCATTTGCTGAGCGTGTTAAAACCATTAATCACGAAGGGGATTTCAAACGGAGAGCTTAGTTGAGTCCTACTTTTACCCGTCGGGAGGACTAGTGATATCACAACGCAAATACATAAGATGCATAATCTTTAAAAAGAGACAGAGACGTGTCTAACTGATATTCACAGAGGACAGAAAAGTTACATTCCATCAAGAAGAGCTTTTTCTTAGCTATGACGTAAACTTTCTCTTTCTCTCCCTCAGTCGTTCTTTCTCGCTCTCAAGATAGATAGATAGATAGATAGATAGATAGATAGATAGATAGATAGATAGGATATCTTTTTCTGAAACAATATTCTGTACAGAATTACATAACATTAAACAAACACTTGTTAACAATGGATTTCTAACTCCTTCATTGATTAACCAATTAAACTGTATGACAATAAACCTCTAACAAAATTGATGATAATAATAAAGTACGTCAAAATAGACATAACACTATTAATTTTCACTATTGTAACCAAATGCAGAATAATTACAAATATGATTAAACAACACTTAAAACAACACCGGCGTGATGTAGCTTCCCTGTGCCTCTTCTACAAGTACTTTCATGGCTTCTGCTCCGATGAGCTTAGATCACTGGTGCCGCCTAAGCACGAATTTACACGAGATACTAGATTAGCAACTAGGTCCCACCCTTTTACAGTTAAACAAATAAGATGTAACCGTAAATTCTACTCCAACAGCTTCTTTTCTCGCGCTTCCCGCCTGTGGAACTCCCTTCCACAAGTCTGCTTTCCCGACAGTTACAATCTCCAGGTGTTTAAATGTAGGGTCAATAGACACCTCCTATCACACTAACTCCCAACTATTCTCACAACACTCTCATCTACCCAACCCTCATTCTCGGTATCCTCACCCGCCTATCACCCACCCTCTGTCATTTCCTATATTTAACCAGCCTTTCTCCACTCTACGTAGCCCCCTGCACAGTAGTGGCAGTGACATGCCTTGCTCGGGGTGAAACGCTTATAAAAAAAAAAAAAAAAAATAGGTAGAAATATTAAAACGCACTAATAATAAGAAGAAATTAAGTTCATCATATACATGAAAAAAAATTAAATCCATTGACCTCATAATCTCTAGTAACTCTACAATCATATAACTGAATTCTCCACATTTATCCCTTAAAATGCCCGCTCAGAGATATTATCTCTGATATTAATAATAAACCCACTACATATATTGATTTTACTAAAACCAATCTCTCTTATAGACTTACCTGTCACCTTCCTGATCTTAGTTCTATTAAAAACATTTCTTAGAAAACTATAGCCATGTACGACATTAGAAATACTAGTTGCTAACAGAACAATATTCGCACATACATACAGTAAAAATAACCTTCTGATATTGTAGACCTTCTGCATTAAAACTAAGCAACCTACGCTCAATAAAATTACATTTGAAACTAGTCACAACCCATTATATTACAACTAGATGTATGGTTCTGTGATTAATATTTCGGTCGCTCACGTGTTCTGACGTCATAGAGAAGCATCACAAATTTACGACCTGAGTCTGCTTTTCTGACACCGTTATCTCTGCAAAGACATTTTCTATGTCAACATAACTGAATATCATCTTTGATTGTGAATGTCTTTGTGTTACCGTCCATACAACCACTCTGAAGATTCTTCATGTGAGCCAAAAGCATATATCAAGTACAAGTGTAATAAAAAGATATTCAAATGTTGGATACGTTTTGTCTTTATTTTCATTCGAAATTAAAGTTAAAATACTTTTTTTTAGAACGGCTCATAATCATACATAATAGACGGCTCATTAATGTTATATTCTGAATTTCGTAGATGAACCTTTTTTAATTGTAATTTTAATTTCGTAATTCGTCAGGTGACCAGTTAATTTGTCCACTGTAGAAAATAAGGTTAACAGAGCATAGACGTGACACGGCGAGAGAAAACAGGACAATACCAAATGTGAGTCGAAGAAGAAAAGGCTTTATAACTGAAATATGAATGAAGAGAAGGAAGATACAAAATAGGGTTTAAGAAAACGGTTACAAAAATCAGTGGTTTCTGCGTAGACTTAACTGGAGGCAGTATATTTCATTCAGTTTAACAGTTCTTCTCATTTTCTCTTGCGACGCCAAAATATATTCGTCTCCTAGTTAAAGAGAGATTTCGTTTTTTGATGCTTTGCTGTAATTGTTGAGACATCCTCGATTATATGTTTTTTGTTGACCTCTCCGTTTTCGGAAACCATGTGGCTTCTGGTTGAGATTCACGGAGCTAAAATTACCCCGTGTTGACTCATTGGAGTCGCAGAAAAAAAAGGAAGATATTGGCTGCTGTCAGCCCTGACAAGGCGCCGGTAATCACGACCCTACAAAGGGCGACATTTAATTCATCTATAAAATATTTCCAATAGCTTTTAGCAATTATCTACTCTTTTTGTTATTATTCGTTATTTTTTTATATTAAGTGTGAATTTTTAATTGATTAATTAATTTAAGCACTAAATAGTTAGTTTTAGGTTTATTGTTTTCTCTTTGTGGTCGATTGTGTGTATGTGTACGTTTATCTATGTGTATATGCGAAGATTGTGGTTATTTTTTTCTTTTTATCATTTTCTTGTCTTTTTAGCATGTATGTATGTTTATCTCTGCTTGAGAAACAGCTCCTCTTTTATGCGGGTTCCATTGATGATGAATGATAAAAATAGTTATTTAGATTATTATTATTATATTTTTTATGCGAAGAAGTGGTTTTGTAAGATAAGGTGTGAGAATTATTCAAATATTCTTTGCGTCCTAAAATTTGTGGCTAATCTATAAAGCATTATCATGAATGTTTTCAGTTTTGTTAGTATTAATATTTTTTTTATTATACTAAAGAAACAAGAAATCAATAATATGAACACAGTCACTATGTCCTGACTGTATCTAGAAATGAAATCATTTTATTGCTAAAACAATCAACATATAAATAACAAAAACATCCTAGCTTTATGCGGAATAAAATTTTAAGCTTCCATATTTATTCTTAAGTATTGTCACAAAACAAGATACATGTTAATTATTTCTCGAGCATTACAGCAATGATTAAATCGAAGGAAATGTTCCTAACCTAAATGTTAATGTTGGGAATATCTTCACCAAAATTATAAACTACTGATATTCAATTCATTTTCGTACATATTTAATACGTTTTGTTTTTAAACGAGAAATCCCTGCATAAACGTATTTTTTTCATAACAAAGTTACAGGGAAGAGATATATGATAAAATCCTGGTTGCTGTTAAAATCCAAGTAATCTCTGTAATTATGGAGTGTTGTATAGCACGTCTTTCATACAATAGGCTTTTAATATAATGGAACGCTCTCACTGATGGCAAGAGAGACAAGAGCCTTCAAGTATAGTAGTTAAAGAAAATTGATTTGCTAAAATGCTAATTCACACATTATTTTTCCTTTAGCCATCAATTCACGCCTGCGACAAGGTGTTGTTTCAAGATGGCTAAGCAGGAGAGGTTATTATGAAATTATTTCAAGGATGAAATTCGTACTCCTCGACATTACGCAAGAAATGAAAAGATAATGCTCATAATAGAGAAAAATATTTTAAAAGTAGAAGAAAATAATCGAAGAAATCATTAAGAACAAAGGAAGGAAAGCTACAGTGCACAAAAAAGAAGAACACTTCTCAGATTTTAACGTCTAAGACAAGTGATGCTCAAATGCATTGCCGCGACACACGAGTGCGCAATGAGATATTCTCACAGTTTACATACATATGTGTGTGGACGTAGTAATAAAACAGCATTAGTATTTGAAAAAATGACTAACAGAATTTACATTATTCGGACTATTGTCCTCATCTTTGTTACCATTAATACTATTGCTTTCATCATTGTTGCAATTTGTAAAAAGTTTCAGCCGTTGTAAGCTCCGGCCTTCTTCAGGTGCTAGGAATTTCGAATCGAACTCTTTATTACAATCACTAGGGTATATGGACTTAATTCCTTGCGTAGTAGTGCCATTTTGGTAGTCATAAGTTATCTACCACTAAACCTATAAGTAAGTTGTTCTTCACTGATGTAGCCCGGGATTGAACTCACAAATCTTTTTGTCAAGTTACAGGAACTAACCAACGTCTATATCCAGTGATTATAATAAAGGGTTCGGTTTGAAATTCCTAGCACCTGAAGAAAGCCGGAGCGTACAACGGCCAAAACGTCGTACAAATGGTAATAAAGATGAGGACAATAGTCCGAATAATGTAAATACTGTGTATACTACATCATCTCAGAAATATAGACAAATGCTAAAGAATAAATGCGTATTACACTTTATCTTCATTCTAATTCGATTATGCTATTATAAATCAGTCAGTTAAGTGTCACACATGACACACGCTTGGGCGGTCATGCCTCGAAAGAGACATAACTGATAGTCAGATCTTCCTACAGTAGGTTGCTATTACTTTCTGTAGTAGACTGGTTAGTAACCAATCCTATAGAACCCAATATGACCTGTTATTTAACTTACATGATATTAGAGAAGGATAAATACCTTTTTCTTTATTTGAATAAATTAATGTTAACCTTTTTTCATATGCATTTATTGAACATTATTTGTTTACTTCCATTTTTTCACAAACTTATATTGATTTATGAATTAATATTGGCGAATTTTCTTTATGCAGAAGATACAGTAGCGAGCATAAAGATCGGAACGATGTTAAGAATAAAGTTAAATGTGAAATAACTTTTTTGAAGCTTCATAGAACATATCATCAAGGAAAGATAAAGAAATAAAGGTAAATTATATAATTCCAAAATATAAAGCACAATAAACGTATTTTGATAAAATTATATGAATAATTACACAACATTCGAAGAAATAAATGATCAAAAACTTCAGAACGATTAACAAAATAATACTATTATAATGGATACATAATATCCAAATAAAAATAGCGTACATAATCCATTAGTACTTGATGTGAAAAACCTTTACTTTCAATAACAGCTTGACATCTTTTGTTACATGGGCGAATTAATGTCTTGCATTCATTAACGGATATTTTCTCCCGTTCTCCTTTCAAATTAGTCCATAGTTCTTCGACGTTTGTTGGATTCTTTTCCTTAGCGCTTTCGTTTAGTAACTTCCAAACATTCTCAGTAGGATTCATGTCTGGGCTTTGAGCAGGCCTCTCCATAACAATAACACCCTCCTCAGAAAGAAATTTCTTAACAGACTTTACCGTGTGACATGGCGCGTTATCTTGCATAAATACAGCTGGTTGATTAATTGCAGATCTCAAATTAGGCACATGTCCCTTCAATAACTCTTTGTATACAGTTGCGTTAACTTGACCGTGTAGCCTAACAAGAGTTCCCGTACCAGCAACTGAAATCATGCCAAACATCATCACACTTCCACCTACAAATTTCACGCTACTTTTAGTGCACTGAGGAAAATATCCTTCCTTAGGACTGCGTCGAACGAACCTTCTCCCATCACAACCAAACAGGTTAAACTTTGACTTATCGCGGAAATGACTACAATGGCACAGTTCTTTTGTCCAAATGACGTGTTCAGTGACAAATTTAAATCGGCTCATTTGATTCCTTTTAGAAATGTAAGGCTTCGTAGAGGCTACTCGATTGTTTACACTTATTCCATTCAGATTTAGGGAAATATTGTGTCTTGATATTTTAATACCACGGTAAGAATTAGCTCTTTTTTATTCTTTATTAATCAATCTGTCTTCCTTGCAGTTATTTTCCTAGGTCTGCCAGGTGGTTTCTTGGCTTCACATGACCTAGTTACCTCTTCTTCGTCTCCTTCTTCTTCTATGTGCCCTGTCCCTTCAGGACGTAGGCGATCATGGCTCTCCACGTCTCTCTATCCCTTGTGGCTCTTAGTATGTTTGCTCCTGTTGCTCCTGGCAACCCCCGTTCCTTCATCAACCTTATCAGGCCCTGTAAATATGTTATCCGCTGCCTTCGTCTGTTGTATATCGACAAACAACAAACACGCATATATATAAAAATATGAAGTTATATTTTTATTAATGACGATGGACCGTGTAGAATAGGGAACAGAGAATTGAGAGAGCGCGCTTCAAATGGGTTGACGGGAGTGTAGTCGTATCTGTTGTGTCTCTCTTCACCGGCCGATCTCTGTTGCTCCTCTACTACTACTCTGGCGAATCCGTGTGACGAGGTCTTTATATAATCTTCCAGAACCGGGACTTTTTCTTCCGGTTTTGCCTCGCCCACGCACCCCACGTAATTCTCAGAGACACCTGTTCTGTTTGCCTCTGTAGTTATTTCCGCTGCTGCCGGAAATAAGGTCAAAATGACATCCGTTCCTTTCAACGACCGGAAACACCCTCGCTTGAATCAGCCTTCCTCGGGTGGGGCCAGATTGTTATATTACACTCCAAGCCCTCTCATTTTCCAATATGTTCACCTAAGAAGATTTTAAGCGCAACACCCTCACACTCCTCCCCATGCCACACAAGCCCGACAATTGTATAAAACATGTGCACGCCAAAACAACAAAACATGTGCATGCCGAAACAAAAAAACAACAAAAAATATATGGGGGAGCCTACATCGGCGACCCAACAATGTTCGTGTCCATCGTGAAAATTGTTCTACCAGCTCGATGTTTCATTGTTCTTTTTTTTTTTTAATATCTATTTTCACAGAATTGGGCAAAGTTCTTAAAAATGTTCATTTTCTTTCTCGACTCTGTCCATAAGCGTAGACGCCTCGATGCACAACCACATGATCATTAGGCGGTAACCGCGCCCCAGTTTCTAAACTAACATCGAGTAAATGACCTTTGACCAACACCATGCGTGCCTCTGCTCGAGTTTATTGTTACACATGTAACTTCATTTAATTTAATTTAATTTCAAACATACTATGTTTGAACACAGAAAAAAATGGTCATTACCTGCAGTACATATCATTCATAGTCTGACCGAGAAATGTTCAATAGAAAATGAAGAAAATTACCCTGATTCCAACGTTAATCCGCATGCTATTTACTTGTGGAGGATTAGAGATTTCATCTATATTAATTTAGTCTAAAACAATGGACCCGTGACTCGTAGTTCCTTAGTTTGTACAATGTTTTCCATTCCTTGAACTACTTCCTCTGGATTCGAATCCAAGCATATCTGATTTGTTGACATCTCTCTGTTTAACGCAGAGACATTTGAGTGTTGAACACCCGTTGACCCCGGAGTACTATTCACAACGGATAACTCCCTTTCCTTTCCCAAAGCACTGTTGCTTCTTTCACACTTAAAAATCCGCTTCCTAGCTATTATTCCAAGGATTATCATAACGCCGACTATGCCAGCAATGACTCCTATCGTCAACTTCTTCGGGAGTTCTTCATATCCTTCACTAAATCTTTCAATATCTATCTGTTCCAAGGTATTTACTAGTTTGCGGATAGGAATCTACTCCATATCGCGCAATTCTACCGGCATGGTGTCCACTGAAAAATTGGGAAATTTCTGCGTAATTGGGGACCAAACCACTGAACCAGAGACGTATAATTTACTTTATGCTTTAGATACTATTAATAATTTTCCACGTTTGTATCTTCCTAACTATTTCACTTAAACTATCGTTAATCCTCCCACTGCTTCTTTCCCAATCCTATAGCATATCAGCCAATAAGTCTACAAGACTTTTCAGTTGTTCTTTCTTTTTGTTCCGATCAACTGTGGAATCTGCAGGTCTATCCGTGTCAATATAAAGTTTTCAGAAATTAATATATCTTCAAAAGATATTTCCCAAGTCACATAAATGAAAATTCACAGAGGATGTTGAATTGATGGGAACCTGCACAAAAGCATAATTCACAAACATAGAAATGTAATTCATTTTGTAATGTACAGTCATTGAAAAGAAATCCAAAAAAAAAAGAAAACCTAACACTGCACAAACCAAAGAAAACATTGTTATCAACAAGTTAATCCCATTATCCACTTTAAAGAGTAGAAGAAACTTCCTTTACATGATTTTACATTTCCTTACTCAATAAAAGTAAGATTAATTAAGCAACATACCAGTAAACTCACTTCACATATATGGTAAAATATTAACAAAAAAAATAAATCATTAACTCAGATGTTTTATACTTACAGATAGGTAAATATCTCAACTTTATTCCTCCCGTCAACCCCCAACCTATGCGCTCTCCGCTAGGCGTACTACTCTCTGCATGTAGTCCTGCACCCCCTCCGTTCTACCCTTAATGTGTTCGACACCGAACAATCCATATTTCTCAATTCTAGGGTCAGATCGGCAAAAGTATGCTGTTCCATTTTTTTTTTCTAACTAGACTTATAAACACGAGCAGAAAACACACACACTATCAAATCAAAGAGTCACCTACCTTGGCTGATGTCTATAGTCGTGCGGCTGCTATATATTTTCGTCTTCTTTTTTCTTTCTATCTGGTAGTTTTAAGTCCGTTGAATTTCAATCGTCGCCGTGGCAACCAGCTCGCATCTAACTGTTTTGTTGTCTCAAAACAGCAAGTCACTAGGCACCAATTATTAGTCTTAATGACTGAGCCGGTTAGAATAGGGAACAGAGAATTGAGAGAGCGCGCTTCAAATGGGTTGACGGGAGTGTAATCGTATCTGTTGTGTCTCTCTTCACCGGCCGATCTCTGTTGCTCCTCTACTACTACTCTGGCGAATCCGTGTGACGAGGTCTTTATATAATCTTCCAAAACCGGGACTTTTTCTTCCGGTTTTGCCTCGCCCACGCACGCCCACGTAATTCTCAGAGACACCTGTTCTGTTTGCCTCTGTAGTTATTTCCGCTGCTGCCGGAAATAAGGTCAAAATGACATCCGTTCCTTTCAACGACCGGAAACACCCTCGCTTGCATCAGCCTTCCTCGGGTGGGGCCAGATTGTTATATTACACTCTGTCTCTCCTTCCTTCTATCTGTCCAGTCAGTATCAGGTTCTCCAGGATCTCCTTCCTCATTACATGTCCCAGGAACTTCAGTTGTCTCTTCCTGATGCTCAGCATCAATTTCCTTTTTGTTGCCATTCTTTCTAACACCTCGTCGTTGCTTGTATCCGTAGAATCGTTCTGTAGAACCACATTTCGGCCGCTTCCAGTTTTGTCCTCATTTTCGATGATATTGTCCAGCAAAAATACTGTGAATAATACATTTAAATTTCCCCACCCTCTTTGAAATATCCCAATCGAGAGTTTATCTTCATTATGTAAAGTGACTATCTGTTTTCTAAATATCAATGATGTCACATGCTTACAAAACTTTAGCCAGTAAAAAGCTGGTGTAATTTAGTAAAATACCCGATTTTATATTCCTACCCTAAAAAGATTTTCAATAATGCAAAATAATTATTAAATTTTATGGATTTATTTAATCGTTCTGATAATCATCTATTTTTTTCGAATGTTATATAATTACTCTTATAATTTTATCAAAATAAGTTTTATTTTGGAATTATATAATTTACATTTATATCCTTTTTTCTTTGATAAACTGTCTTTGAAGCTTTAAAATAAAAAATTATTTCATATTTTGACCTTTTCTTAACAGCATTCTGATCTTTATGCTCACTACTGTATAATTTGATTAAAATCTTTTTCCAATTTTTGAAAAGTGTCTAACTCTGAAAATTTTGTTAAGTGTACCGTGTTACATTCATTTGCTTCTAGGTATGCCTTTCTTTAAAATGGCTGAAAATTACTGGTCTAGCATAAGATTATAATTAGTCAGCCTTAACAGGAAAAAAAGAAAGGAGCTCAGAAAAGTCTGAATAAATATGTTAGTAGACTTAGAAGTCTTCACTGCTGACAATACTAAGGAATTATTAAATGAAAGACATGAACTGTAAATTTAGTAAATCAGTCGTTGAAACGCTGCGTAAAAAGCCAGGGGGAAATAAATCATTATTCATTTGAACAAAGCTACTAGCTATTAATAAATTTGTCTTTTGGGGACCTCTCCTAAATATTGTTCCTCCATCTATTTTGTTGTGGATTTCGGGTGAGGAACCGCACAAAATAATGAACAACAAAACAGATATTTCAGATAGAAAAATACGTTTTATTAAACGTAAAGATACTTGCTGGAACATCGGTTAGTAATCCAGGAATACGATGAGTAAGGAAGATATATATACAAGTCTTTGAAGTGAAGGTGTGTTGAAATTAATATGTCCCTGCAATACTATTCTGTCTAAGTAGAGCTCAGAGCTACTATGACAACTGACGCGGTATTCTCGACGTAACTTCGTTATCTCTCGTTAACTAACGGATCTCTTACGATACACCTACCGAATCTGGACTTTTCTGACGTATCTCACTATGGCAGGAGTTGATGTATACTCAAGTCGAGTCCATTATCATACAAAAGGGGCGATCCCACAACACATTTACGCATGCTAGCTAGGTATATTATGCGTAGGTTTCTTTTGTCCACTAAGCCTTCACTATATTCTGCATGTATCAAACTTTCTACACCCGCTTTCTTCATTATATACCCTACAATGTTCAGCTAATGTCAATTACATGTCCTTTTTTTTTGAAGGGGGGGTCTTAGACGTAGCTCACATATTTAGTCGATGGTATTTTCAGCATCCTTCTGTAAAACCACATTCCTATTGCTTCAAGTCTTCTTCATTTTGTCCACAATTCACTGTCATATTGGTGAACTGATTGTACGTAACAATCCAGTAAAGGAATAAAATGGTTCTAAAGAAGGATGCTGTGAATATTATGGATCGAGCATGGAAGCAATGATCGGGTTTTAGAAAGAATGGAAACGAAAAAGAAATTTATACTGAGCATCAGGAAGAGACAGCTGAGGTCCTTGAGATATGTGATGAGAAAGTAGGGCTTGGAGAATCTGATACTCACAAGTCAGAGAGAAATAGAAACTGAAGAAAGCAACGAATAACATACATGAAGGGCCTGAGCAAGTAGGTTACAGTTTGGGTAGGGTAACAGGTGAAAGCTTGCTAAGAGGTACCAACGATAGAGAGACGGAGAAAACCATGATCGCCTACGTCGCGAAGGGACATGGCACATAGACGAGAGAGAAGAGTCTTTTCTCTTTTGCTGGCAAAAGTTTTCTGGTTATTTATACGTTGCTATGCTTTTGAAAGGCATCTTTCGCTAACCCAATGCACCTGCAGATTTCAGTCACACATTCCGTTATCTCTTAAAACATTTCACAGAGACCTTAATTCTTGTAATTGCTTGAGTTTGAAATTTCGAAATTGATATTTGCATCTTGATGCTTTCCCTTTTGTTGACATCGTGAACTATGTCTTCTTACAATTAATGTTTAGTCATTGTCGCTTTTCTGTCCTACCTTCTGCAGGAGTTCTTAATTTCCTTACTGTGCCTGCCATCAGCAATACGTTATCTGCATATCTTATACTGCTCAGATTGTGGCAGCCAATAATCAAACCTGGTTGAATTTCTAATTATCTCAAAATCACCGGAGAGTATAGCTTGAATACTGGAGAGAAGATACATCCTTGTATTATCCCCGTTTGTAATATCTTTTTTTTTCTTTTTTTTTTTTTTTGTATATTTACTGGATTATTTTAATACTCTTCCCGAATAAGGTTTGTACATAATTTAACTCGTAATGGGACAAGAAATGTCTGGATTTGTTGAAGACGCGAAATAGGAAAGAAAATATTGATGATATTGATGATATCAGGGCCAGTGATATATAATGCGAAGTGGGTTTACATATGATTCATAGTTTACACAAAAGCATTTTTGGGAACTTTTAGAAAACCAGATTTATTTAGGAATTATGTTAAAAGATTTTACTGTGCAATATGACAAGAAACAAAGAATCAGCACCGGAATAGATATTAATATAAATGTTATCATCCATTGAATAAGCTTTGGCGATGTCCTCTGTCCGAAGAAAAAGTTTTCAAAGACGGCATTCGTCTATTTTCATATCTTGCGTAAACCATCAGTTTCAAACGAATACAAACTTGAACAGACAAATTCTAGATAAACAGTATAACTAAAATTGTCATCTGCATTTTGACGAAAAAGCTGCGTTGCAAAATTTGATCCAAAATAGGTTAATAACATAGTGGGGCCTCGTTAAAGACAATAGAATAGAATTTCAGACTACTGGTCAGAATAGTACCGAGTCGAGCAATATAAAAACACAGAAATCTCTCTCTCTCTCTCTCTCTCTCTCTCTGATGATAGGTAAGTCCTAAAAACTCAATCCTAATTAATTTTAATTTCATTAATAATAAAATTGATCAAGGTGGTGGGCTCGATGCAAATATATTCTATTTACAGAGTCAAACACAAGAAAATGATCAAGAAAATTTAGTGCTCTACTGATCTTTTTATGGATTCTATTCGTTAAAGGTCCGTTGCTATTGGGAATAAACATGAGATTATAATCAAGATATAACCAAGTTTGTTTGTAGTCCAAACATCTACGTAATAGGTCTAAATTATAGGTTTCTACAAGATTCGCAACCTGAGCGGAATCATAAGTTCCCATAGGCACATCAAAACTATCATTGGGCCTTTTCGTCCATATAGGATGTTCAAAGGGAATGATCGATTTTCTAGCGGCTAAAATAATCTTTCTATCCTTTTTTCTTATTTCTACATAATTTTTAGCAAATTTAATACAATTTTCTAGAAGGTCTTTGGATACAAATAAAAAATATAAATAAATTTTATTATATTTTAATGTGGATTCAACAAAGTTCTACATATACATATACACACACATAAACATTCATACACACAACACAAATATATATATATATATATATATATATATATATACACACAAGTACGAACGAACAAATCCTTACAAATATACATACACATATTTTTAAACACACCCAGCTGTTACAATTATAACAAGGCGCAGGGTAGTTATATGATTAATAGAGTCATAGAAAAACTAAAAGGAAATAAGAATCGTTGCAAAAAACGAAACAAAAACAAAATATTACAAAGAAGCAGGAATAATGAGGGCTAAGGAGTTGGTTCACAGGTCCTTACATGTTAAATAGTAGATATTTCAATAGAAAAAGGAAGAAGGATGGAATATATAAATGTTGGATTAGTATTGGTAGTGGGGTCTAAATTTACTAGCTAACAAAAAAAAAATCATCGCAAAAACAAAACAAAATATTATAAAGGTGCAGGAAAAATGAGGGCTAAAGAGTTGGTCTACAGGTCCTTACATGTTAAATAGTAGTTATTTAGATATTAAAAGAAGAGGAAAAGTATCTCTAAGGCTGGGATTAGTATTCGGTAATGGGGTCTAAATTACTAAATTCATATTCTAGTACGTCGTTTGAGCAATATGGAGAAATGTTAGACTTTCAAAACAGTAGCTACTAACGCATTTACACATCGTTCATTTAGTAATAAACTTGAACACTCTTGGCTACAAGCGTATGCTTACATTGCATATATAACACGCTAAAATCTGCCTTCCTCCACTATAACTTACTGCTAGAATCGCCGACTGATATCAATTCGGTCGGATTTTAATCCTAGATAGAAGCAATCGAATATCTATGGGCTGTGATACAGTGAAACAGGACCGTCTGCGGTTGACTGTAGATAGATAAATTGATAGATATATAGCGATCATAAAGTGTCTTCTAAATTCCGCAAAGATAAAAATAACACTGACATCAAACATTACTTACATTCTTCGGTTTTTTGTCTTCGACTTAAATGCTTTATTCATATCATGACGTTTCAGTTGTTACTCGTTCCGGCCTTCTTCAGGTGATTAGAATTTCGAAATGAACCGTTTAGCGTGATATGAACCCTTTCAATATATTGGGTATATTGTTTTCGTTCCATGAGCAATACCACTTCCCAAAGTCTTAGTTATCTCCTTTAAACTCAACTTCTATGTCATTTTTTCAACACTGTTGTAGCCAGGTACTGAACTCACAATTCTTTGTGTAAAATCACTGAATCTAACCAACGCTTTGAGCCACTGGACTATGTTACCTTGATAACAACAGTCCGAACAATCTAAATAATGTTAATACTAACTCATTTCAGAAATGTAGACAAATAGTGACATCTCATTTTAATAGATATATTTACCAAAATTATACAAAGATATATTTAAATAAAGAGAATATTTATTCAATAAAATCATCAGCGACTTCAACCACGATCTCAGGTCGAACTTGGAATCCCTTGCAACTCTCCTTGATGATCTTTATCTTCGAATTAGTGAATGGTGCCATAATATTTGCCTTCAGTTCATCCTTGGTGTTACAAGGAGTTTTGTTGCACCCTACACATAATAATCAAAGAGTTTTAAGTCTGGAGATTTTACATGACCACATGTAAGTGTTGATGCGGTTAAGGAAATTGTATGATTGCCATCACTTGGTTCTTCTGACATAGTGCAGAATCTTGTTTGCACACGTAGAGTCTTCCAGTCAGCACTACATTCTCAAGACACTGCTGGGATATCTAGCAGAAAAATTCGGGAGTTTTTAATTTCAACAGAGTTGTTAGAGTGAGTTTTCTGAACATCCGTGTCTTTGTAATCACCATTACACTCATCTAACTCTTTCCGAACCTTTTGTAATGTTACAAGATTGACACCCACTCTGAAATATTCGTATTTGAGATTTAGGCGCTAATGCTAAGCAGTACAGCTTGCAGTTTCCAAATTTCTGTCGGAGTGAATTGCGTCATGCTGCTGATTTTTTTTACAGGCAGTACCCAACTGTCCCTACTATACTAGGCAGTTGACACAATCAAATTAAACCAATGCATGCACGAAATTGAAAATATAAAGTGGTGACAATATCCTCATCGCATCTTGTACATTTCGTTGACTAACGTAAAAGCACAACGAGTTATTTCTGCTGCTTAGAAAATATGATTCGAATAAGCCATGATATTTATTAAAAGTAAATCACCTGCATGCTACTAGTATAGCGATACGTATTTGCGTCTTACTGCAGAATTCATCTAAATTTTGGAGCAAAAAAAGACACAGAGAGCTGTAAATGCTTCCAGGATTTATTCTTGGTGGATACAATCTTAACAAAATAAGATACGAAAATGACATCGTGTTGTTGGTCGACACAAATAAATAACCAAAAATTCTAGCTAAATACAAACAGACTAGGAAAAAAATGAAAAAATCGATAATAAGAAGAGATATTATATGGTCGTTATTTAGAGAGGCAGGCTGTTGGAATGCAAGCTATGAATCGAACATGTTCGAATCAATCAGGTATGAATATTTCACTTTATGCAAAATCTTAAAACAAACGACGTAATATTTGACACGGAAATCTGAATGCACCCTGAAAGATGCCACTACACCTGAAGTAACAGCAGATAGAAAAAGAACAGTGACAAACGGCGAGTAATTTGCATATCAAACTTGTGCAAATAGGCGGCACAAAAAGAAATGGTAAGTGAAGAGATTTTGCTTAGATATAGAAAAGATAGGAATAAATGGAAAGCGATTATCACCTACGTCCTAAAGGAAGACGACTCATAGAATTACTAATAGAATTGTAAAAAAACTAGAAGGAAAATACTGTATTTAGATCGGAAATCCTAGATAACTTTTATGAATATTTATGAAAATAAATTATAAAAACTATAAAAAGAAATATAATAGTAATTATAATAATAATAATAAAATAAAACTCTCAAAATATGAATACCTGAAAATTGAAAGAGAAAAAAATGTGGAAATTGAAAACAAGAATCGTGCCAGTCATAGTAGGTGCACTTGAAATGTTCAAAAATGGAACAAAGCAACACATTGTAATAATGCCTGGAAACCCCAGCTTAGGAGATATAAAATAAATTGTCTTGTTAAGTACAGCCCACACACTAAGCAGAACTTTGTTTATGTAACGATAGGGATGTTAGAGGAGATAGAAACACATGAAATGGAGCCATAACAACACATCACGACCTGCCTGAGGTCTTTCCGCAGACTTGGTAGGTAGTGCGACCATAGCAGAAATGGAAATATGATGAAAAATGACAACATAATAATAATCATTATTTTATACAAACAGAAAAATCAAAGCTAATTGCCCAGAAATCTTGACTAAAGAACAGGAAAATAATGTGATTTCTTATTGATATTGCAGTCCCTGCAGATTTACATAGATAAAGTTCTACTCAATTGGAGTAGATAGACTAAACTATCGCCAGGTTCACACTCCACCCACATCTACTGAACAGATGTAGAGGCTCATCCCTTGTTACCTGTTTAGGATGTGGTTTACAGCTTTCTCTTTTCCAATCTTTTCACTTTTCTTTTTTTTTTCTTTTTTTTTTCAATTGCAGAAGATAGACTAAACTATCGCCCGGTTCACACTCCACCCACGTCTATTGAACAGGTGAAGAGGCTCATCTCTTGTTCCCTGTTTAGGGTGTGGTTTCCGGCTTTCTCTTTTCCAATCTTCTCACTTTGTTTTTTTTTTCAATTGTAGTAGATAGACAAAACTATAGCTTAGTTCACACTACACCCACATCTATTGAACAGGTGTAGAGCCTCATCCCTTGTTACCTGTTTAGGATGTGGTTTCCGGCTTTCTCTTTTCTAATCTTTTCACTTTTCTTTTTTTTTTCTTATTTTTTTCAATTGGAGAATATAGACTAAACTATCGCCCGGTTCACACTCCACCCACGTCTATTGAACAGGTGAAGAGGCTCATCCCTTGTTCAGGCGAAATTTAACATTTATTCTGTTTCAATTGATAACAAACGATGTTCCTTTTTTGTTTTAATTCTTATTGTTTTGTGCAAAGTTGCTGATTTCCGGGAATAATTTGTAATATTTATCTGAAAGAATTAATAGAACAGTTGTGTTTAATTTGAACCGAATCAAAAAGAGAGTTATTGGGAAATATCACCAGATGCAACATCCTTTGATGTGACAAACAGTTCAAATGCTTCAATTGCCTCGTTCTTATTGAAGAATGTTTTATTGCATATAAAAAGCTAAAATTGCTTAAATAAATGATAATCTGTAGAACAGATACTCAGTGAATATGGAGGCCGAGGCAAAATTTCGTAATTAAAGCTATGCAGCTTTCGGACAATTGGTTAAGAAGTATCCAGACGAGCGTTGTCATGCAACACAGTTGTGCCATTCCTTTTCAGAAGTCTTCAATGTTTCTCTTTCAATTTGTCTTGCTTACCCACAATTTCCCCGAATTACAACGTTGTTGTTATTCTTTCACTTTGATGCAAAACTTATAAATAAATGACCCCTTGAAAGGACCATCATACAATAACTATTAATTTTAAGGGTGTAGGAAAGTTTTGGAGCATTGTTTTGGTGATTCACATGAATCTAATTCCTAGCCTATCACTTACTGTTTTGAAAATATGTTTCTTTCTCATCGTATGTGATATATCCCGAAAAGGAGTACGGTATAAAATGATCAGTTGAAGAATGGAACTCCACACGAGGAATAAGAAATACAGATTTGTTGGACTAAGGTACAATTAACAATAATACACATATAGGCAAGCCACGGATTGGAGAGGAATCGACTATCGAATAGTGAATGCTTTCGCCTAAGACTTTTCTGTATTTACTAACCTTCCCACGCAAGGCCAGATGTGACACATGGTCATTTTATAGTGGGTATTCCCGGCCATATAGCCGGGCCAAAAAATGTCTGTCTATTTTTCCCCAGTCGTGGTTCTACCCTTCGGCGGAACCACGTCTGGTTTTGTGCTATCTGCTCAGAAGCAGAGAGCGCCCTCTACCCGAAGGCAGAGTGCTGACAGTGTCATAGAGCAGTCAGGCGAATGCCTAAGACCTTTTCTGTATTTACTAGCCTTCCCACGCAAGGCCAGATGTGACACATGGTCATTTTATAGTGGGTATTCCCGGCCATATAGCCGGGCCAAAAAATATCTGTCTATTTTTCCCCAGTCGTGGTTCTACCCTTCGGCGGAACCACGACTGGGTTTGTGCTCTCTGCTCGGAAGCAGAGAGCGCCCTCTACCCGAAGAAAGAGTGCTGACAGTGTCATAGAGCAGTCAGGCGAATGCCTAAGACATTTTCTGTATTTACTAGGCTTCCCACGCAAGCCCGGATGTGACACATGGTCATTTTAATGTGGGAATTCCCGGCCATATAGCCAGGCCAAAAATATGTCTGTCTATTTTTACCGAGTCGTGGTTCTACCCTTCGGCGGAACCACGACTGGGTTTGTGCTCTCTGCTCGGAAGCAGAGAGCGCCCTCTACCCGAAGAAAGAGTGCTGACAGTGTCATAGAGCAGTCAGGCGAATGCCTAAGACATTTTCTATCGTCGAACCGCTCGTTACCGTCTTTTATAAAGTAGAGCATTCTATTCTCGGGGATGGCAGGATGTTCCACTATAACAGTATGCAATGATTTAATGGCAAAAATATTTCTTTTTTCCAGTTTGTACTCAGGAAATGAGATTACACGTTATTGTTTCATCGTAACCATTTTTACTGTGCTTTTAAGTAATAATATATTGAAAAAAAGATATTTAAAAATGACAAAGTGTTAAGAATAAATCAATATCATTGTTTCCCATTGATGCAAGATTTAATAATAAATAACATCTTGAAAAGACCATCATACAGTGACCATTAACTTTTTAGGTGAATAAAAATTTGCGGGATTGTGTTGGTGATTCGCATGGATCGAATTGCAGCCCTATTCTCTTGCACTTATCAAAAAGTTTAGATTTCTCATTGCATGTAATGATACCATGTAAAAATTGTTCTTTTTTCCATGTTGTACTCATGAAATACTTAATAAACTATCCATAAAAGTATGATCTGAGGATGTGCGTTGTGGTACAGTAGATATCGGCTCGTAACGAGAAACCGGGGAGCCGAGTTCGAATTCCAGTTGTAATCCATTGTATTCACTTACGAGCAAATACCCTTAGGTAAAGGTATTAATCCGTCTCTTCCTTCCAGTTATGGGTTAAATAGCAGGATAGATTGGGTTCTGTAGCCTTGGTCGGCAACCAGTCTACCGCAGAAAGCAATGGCAACCTACTGCGGGATAATCTTCTGCCCAGTCAGTCATGTCTCTTTCGAGACATGATCGCCCAAGCGTGTATCACGTATGGCACTTAACTGACTGACTCATGAAATAAGATTATTCGTTATTGTTTCATGATAATCCTTTTCACTGGGCTTATGGTTAACAGCATATTGAAAGAAAACATATCTGGAATCAAATGAGTAAGAAATAAACCAATGTTTCCTTTTTATCTATACGTGACAGTTTACTTTTCAGACGGCCGATCGACAAACAAACGAAGTAAAGCGTTATTTCATATGTAACCAACTAATACTTACAAATATTTATCTGTTCCAAACTGTGATATTACGAACCACAGCAACAATAAATATATGAGTTAAAAAACATCTCCAGAGATTTTATAAAAAAATAAAAAAATGCCAGAACTTAATTCTGAGAAATCTTCATAAGGACAGAACGAAAGTTAAAGGTAACCTTTTGTAGAATGACAAAACATTTTTGCATCAACATTTGTCTATATTTCTAATATGAAGTAACTATTCATAAGGACGCATTCTCTAGCGGATAAAAGCTTTGGCTGAAAGATTCCATGACTGACCCAAACAGATGAGAGTTCAATTCCTGGTCACAGCAGAGAACAAAAACTTGGCAAGTTTACTAAAGAGAAATAAATTAAACTAGGATATAAAGAAAAAGCATGGCGCGTGGAACTAGAAATATTTACCTCAGTAGATGAAATAAAAGGGTTCAGTGGGAAATTCCAACGTATATCAGCTAAAGAAGGCCGAAGTGTACAACAACCAAAACACCTTGAATATGAAAGACGAGAAAAACAGTGAGAATGACAAATGCGGGTATAACTCACCTTACATTGGTAAGGGCGACTTAAGATGAAAAAAGAATTTATTTATCTTCGAATCTACTTGTCACTATGCTAAACCGCAAATAACCATTTCCAGTTCTGTATTTTATTTATAAAAGCATTCTTAATAATCAGTCAGTTAAGCACCATACGTAATGCACGCTTGCGCGATCATGTCTCGAAAGAGACATGACTGACTGAGCAGAAGATTTTCTCGTAGTAGGTTGCCATTGCTTTCTGCAGTAGACTAGTTGTCAACCAAGGCTACAGAACCTAATCTGTTCTATTATTTAACCTATAACTAGAGGGAAGAAAAGGACTAATACATTTCCCAAGGGTATTTGCGTGAAAGTGAATGCACGGAATTCAACAAGAATATATAGTCAATAATAATCTATTTAAAGCTTACAAACAAGCAAATTTTAGTTTTAATTATAATATAATAAAAAATGAATCGAAATTTATGAATAGATGTATGAACATATTTGTAAATGTAGATGTTTACATTTTGAGGATCTTTATAGTGCATTGCGGATTTCTAAATGTGGTTTGCACCAATACGTTATAAAACAAAATCATTTCGTGAGGTTAAGTAACAAATACAGTTATTGAAACTATCTGCGATAGCACTTATTTTATTATTACTTTTATTCTTATTTACTCTACAGTAACACCATTGTATGTACTTTCAACAATTTTCTAGTGATACTACAATTTTAATATTTGTCATGGACAAAAATGACTTTGTTGGGGATCACCCCTTTTTACACATAAGAATGGACCTGCCTGATGTATACATATAATCCTGCCTATACAGAGAACGCCAATAGTTGTAAAAAGAGTTGTCGAGTTGTAAGCAGTTGCTTAGTTAGTAAGTTCGTGCAGAGTAAGTTGGAGTTGTTTGGATATAGACTCATTACCCGGATCTATTATTTCACTTCAAGACTGTATATAATTATTTCTACTAATAGTATTCCTGAATTGACTAACCCGCGTTCCAGTTTGTATATTTTTGTTCACCATAACTTACATTTTCTATCTCTGTTTTTGTTATTTATTATTTTGTGTGGTTTCTCAAGCGGAATCCACAACAGACTTTAACTTGATTTTTTTTTTCATATTTGTATTTTTTTTTACAAACGACGTATAACCGAAAGGGACTTAAATCGAACCGACGTAACCTGACGTATAACTGTAGTGTAATTTTATTTTGTGGAGGAAATCTCCTGGATCATGAGAAAAGTAACGTTTCATTTCGTCAAGTTTTACATGAAGAATCGTCGGAAAAATGTTTTTCTGAGTATGTCAAGCCGCATTGACATGAAAGCTCGTAAAGTTATCACAGGCCTTATCGGTTTGCTGTCATGAAAAGCAATTTCTCAAAACAGGAATTCACATATTTGTTCTACGTCAGCGCCTCAGCAGAAAGATGACTCGCAATCGTTTCTCTGGAGGATATCGACCCTAGCAAACAGATTACTTGATAGTTACATCATGATCAGTCAGTGAAAAATAAACCGTCCAATTTGGAAATATACTGTTCAGGAACAAAGGCCAGATTCAATGCACAAGAGCAAAAAAACTTTTCATCTGATAATAACAGTAATTTCATTGAAAAAGCTTTGTGTATCTTATCATGATCCGTGATATCCGAGCAATATGAGCGACTTCTTCTAACTCCCTCGATGCACAGTGTAACTCAAGGGTTTTGACAGGTGTCTTCCGGGGAGTTTTGATCTTTTAACTGGAAAAGACGGTCAATCATTTGAAAAGCTCTATGCCATTTGACGTCCGATCTGCATTGCTGCAATGTTGACACTTGAGGTGAGCTGAAACCCATTCATGCATTGTGATCATTGCATCATGGCAAGTGTCATTCCTTTCCGGGTTTCATTTAGTAAATATTGCCTGAAAGAAGAACACATTGTAAGACAATCGAGCTATCCAAGGGTGTTAATGTGTGTTTATGCAAGCAAATGCAAAAGCATCCATAATAAAGTAGTAAATTATAATAATAAATTGTTTGAGGTATGCTTGTAATCATATGATAGATATATCATATAATTACAAGCATTATTCCCAGTCGATATCCGCAAAGTGTGCGTTTTGGTGTAGTGGACATTCACTTGGAAAGATCGGGTAGCCGAGTTCGAGTTCCAGTTTAATTCTTGCTTTCACTTACGCGCAGATACCCTTGGGAATAATATTAATCCATCACTTCCCTCCAGTTATGGGTTAAATAGCAGGACAGATGGGTTCTTTAGCATTGGTTGGCAACCAGTCTACCACAGAAGGCAATGGCAAGCTACAGCAAGATAAAGGTCTGTCCAATCATTCATCACGTATGGAACTTAACTGACTGATACCACAAGGCTTTCTCGTCTATTTTATCATATTTATGTTAAATATTCATAATTATTTGTTTGAGCGCAAAAGATTATAATATGAACGTTTGTTCAACATATTTTAAAAATATAAGTATAATAGTATATCTTACGGATGCACAGATTTTTAATGTCTTAAGTTTAACTATAGTCGGAAGAAATCCAGCCTCAAAACCGAATATATGTACCTTCTTAGAATGACAAGAATACATATCTTTGTCGTGAAGCACGAAACAATTAGGCTGTTGTAAATGTCGATCGTTTTTTAACGTTAAAGATATTTCACTTTTATTTAATTTTCGTTATGAGATGAGTATGTCCATGTTATCTATCTATCTATCTATCTATCTATCTATCTATCTATCTATCTATCTATCTATCTATCTAATATACATTTATTATCTGGCTAGTTCGCTTGCTAATATACACTCTCTATCTATCTATCTATCTATCTATCTATCTATCTATCTAATATACACTTATTATCTGCCTAGTTCGCTTGCTAATATACACTATCTATCTATCTATCTATCTATCTATCTATCTATCTATTTCTACCACTGTCTATTCATATCTATCTATCTCTCTCTCTCTCTCTCTCTCTCTCTCTCTATCTATCTATCTATCTATCTATTGACTACTGTCTATTCATATCTATCTATCTATCTAATATACACTTATTATCTGGCTAGTTCGCTTGCTAATATACACTCTTTATCTATCTATCTATCTATCTATCTATCTATCTATCTAATATACACTTATTATCTGGCTAGTTCGCTTGCTAATATACACTCTTTATCTATCTATCTATCTATCTATCTATCTATCTATCTACCACTGTCTATTCATATCTATCTATCTATCTATCTATCTATCTATCTATCTATCTATCTATCTATCTACACACACGCACATACAAAAACGCACACGTAAACACACACATATATATTGAAACAATAAATAAATACATATGTATGAAGAGATACAAAGAGAATGAGTAATAATAGCTTGGCTACAAGTGACCGAGAGACAAACAGACTAGGCTGAGCTGAACTGAAATCGTACTGGAAACTAATGTCTCTGCCGCTGTTCTCGAGAGTAATTAATTTTCGGTTAATATAGGCCATGAAGAGTGCATTTTTAAGTAGGTAACTCTCTACAACACTCCATTTCCAAAAGCTTCCATTCAACGGAGCTCTCAAGTTATGCATATTCTTTATGAATTCTTGATAGAAATTTTTTAGGCCTAAAATTCTTTGCAGTGCTTGTACGTTACCTGGGACCGGCATGTCCTTAATCACCGTAGCCCTATCAGGATCCGGTCGTCGACTGTCTTTATCAATAATGTGCCCTAAATATTTTATTTGATTTAAATAAAATTCGCACTTATCTTCTTTACCTTTAAAACCATATTCCCGGATTTTATGGAATACTACTTATTATATGCACTGTATGGTCTGTCACTGATTCACTTGTAACTAGAATGTCGTCAAGATAGGCAGTTGCGAAATCAATGTTGCCAAGCATGGTGTCCATGACCTGTTGAAAAACCCCAAACCAATCTATTAAATTTATATAGACCTCTATGTGTATTCATACACAGAGTTTGGTGCATTCCTCGTCAAGCTGTATTTGTAGGTAAGCGTCTGATAAATCGATTTTTGAAAAGATTTTTCTCCCGTTTAATTTGTTGAATAATTCTCCGGAGATAGGTAGAGGAAAATGGCGGTCTTTTAACGAGGCGTTAAAACCCGCCGAAAAATCATCGCATACTCTGATTTGATTTGACTTCTTCTTAATGTATACCAATGGAGCAGCCCATTCCGAAAATCAATTTTAGACAGGATACCTGCATTTACTAATCTGTTTCATTCTTCGTCTATTTGTTTTACTGCTGCGAACGGAACGTTCCTCTTCTTTTTGAACACGGGCTGTGCATTATCCATTAACTTGAATTGGGCTTTTATTTTAGTACATTTTTGTTATTATGTATGTTATGATACATTAAGTGTTCATAATGGATATATATATATATATATATATATATATATATATGTGTGTGTGTGTGTGTGTGTGTGTGTGTTATTGTTTAGAACATGTACACAGTTTTATCCACTACAAAGTGTACATTTTGTCTCGACACAAAAATTAAAATGTCTCATCAGGTTGCATGGAAAGTAATGGAAAGTCTCTTTTTGGCCAGTTGTGTGTTGGAGGTTGGTGGGGGTTAGCAACAAGGTAATAAGTCTTGTAAGTTGTCCCTTAGAATTTTTGGAAAGAATGAATGGGTAGCGTATAGCGTTGATTAATAAACTTGTCGA
Source organism: Ascarosepion bandense (assembly GCA_037127315.1). Taxonomy (NCBI): domain Eukaryota; kingdom Metazoa; phylum Mollusca; class Cephalopoda; order Sepiida; family Sepiidae; genus Ascarosepion; species Ascarosepion bandense. Next base: position 3,325,057 of record JBBBDQ010000815.1, on the reverse strand, counting down.
GAATTTTGTAGACAGATTTAACATTAAAAGATAGGGTATAGCTTTTTATGGCCCAATGGCTGGATTTGTTTTCGGATTTAGTAAAATGGGAGAGTAAGGAAGTTTAAAGTTTTGGTGAGGAATAGGAATGTGGGAATATTAGTTACCATTTCGTAGATCTATTTTTCTTATTTAATTGTACAACTATACACTATTTTTTTATTTAAACCCATTTATATAATTAATCTTATTTTGTATATCTAACCTTAATTTTAAATTTAGGAAATCACTTTTTTCTATAAAACTTTAAAATATATCACAGTTTGTGGTATAGCATATGTAAAATTTGATGTAAGAGTCTTGTTAATATTATAAAGATTTATCGTCTGTAAGGGGTTATAACTTTGGGTTTCGTATTATTTTTAGCATGATTGTAAGGTTAATTCTTTAAAGTGTTTGCAGTTTACTGTGGTTTTATGCCTCTGGTTTAAAAGTCTTGTGCTAATTTAGGTATTTAATGATTTAAATTTTTTCTTGATGACAATAGAAACATGGTTCCCTTATTAATTTAGATGTTCTTGCTTGTTTGAGGATTTTCCATTTAACTTTACGTGTTTTATCTTCATTTTTTAACTTCCAAAAGTATTTGGAAAGTGACGTCATGTTTCTTTTTTTTTGTTATTGAAGGATGAAAGGTGATTGTAAAAGCGCTATTTAAATATGTTCATTGTGTTTCCGATATAAATTTTCTCATCTTTGTGATTCTCCATGGAGGAAATCGTGCACATATGTATCTGGGATTTTGTTATATTTATTAGGAATGGAGCATTGATTTGGGTTTCTACAGTTACAAAGGTTATTATTATGTGGCAGACTGGAATGAGTGTTGGAGTTATTTTTGTTGTATGCTTTTAATATGTTACTGTTATGCACTTTAATTATTTTTCTAGATAGTTAGAGCAGCTATAGCTTAGTTTTATTGTGTTTCTATTGAATATTTTGCTTAGAGTGTTAGTTTTTAGGAAAATGCTTATTTATTAGTTTAAGAAATTTATGTCCCAGTTTGAAGTGAACTGATTAAAAGTGTTATACCATATAATTTTTCTGTTTCTATTTGTGTTCTTTTGAGCTCCTGAATTTTTCCACTAAATTATTTTTAGAGGATTATTATCCGCTGTATTTAAAAATTTTATCGTAAATTGCTTTGGGTTAATCGAATATTTTATTATTGTTAGAGTGCGTTAATGCGACGTTCAACAGATCATGGAATAATAGATGGTGAGTGATTAGAGTTGGGGTTAATATAGATTGGGTTAGCATTATTTTTCATGTAAGATTGGAAAGTGTTACATAGTAAGTCTAATGTTATGTCTAGGAAGTCGACATGTTTTATATTAGTGTTAATTATTACTTTAAGACCAAAAGATTTAAATACTTTATGAATAAATTTTCTAGTTCTATCAACCTTACCTCCAGTAGATTTATTTATTATCATGATTCCGTCAGCTCTATAGCGTGCCTATATTGTTAGTGTCAATTACTTTTTACGCCATTTATATATATATATATATATATATATATATATATATATATATATGTTTATATATATATATATATATATATATATACTAAAAACTGACAAATAAAACCTACTACATTTTAACGCTACATAGGTTATCATGTCTTTAGATATATAACAGTCTCTTCTTTATGCAGATAATTATTTTATTATGTTTTTTTTTGTTGGTAATATTGCTAAATTTCTTCTGATTTTTCCAATTCTATATATATATATATGGATCTTGATTAGGGTTTTTTTTCACTCTTATTTGAGGGACCGCACGCTTGATGATTTCCACTGTTTTGAGTCTCACTTATCAGATTTGCCTTACTTGCCATGCTTGGCAATGCGGGTTGGCAAATATTACTTAAGCCATAGATGATTGGGTTGTGTAGGTGGCCGTTGGCTTATAGGATCTCTTCCCCCATTTGACAAGTTTTGTTTTTGGTTCTGCAAGGAGTCTACACCACCCTCCTCAACGAGCTGGAGTCCAACGTGGCGTCGGTATAGTAGCTGACGACCTAACCTGCGTCAGGTAGTACATATATATATATATATATATATATATATATATATATATATATATATCCGAGTGAGTATAGAATGAGGAGAGAAAAAAGAAAAATTTTTTCCGTCCAAAACATTAATTTAAAACAGTGCTCGATATATGATGTATAGAGCAGTGAATATTTGATAACAGTGAATAACCGATAAAAAGATAAAACATACATTCCAACAGATAATACCATTAATCAACAATTTCATACTTACACAACAAATTCCTCAAAAGTCTAACGGTCAAAACAAAACGAGACTTTCACTTAATTACCAATAACCCCAACCAACCCCCACGACAAAAACGAACCAAATATAAACAGAGAATGATTCCAAACCTTTATTTCCTCCGAAGAGGTGTTTAAATCCAAACACTGAAACAACCATATGATTGTAGGGAAGAGGACATATATAGAAGAAATTATGTACATGTTCTAAAATATAATATAATATAATATAATATAATATAATATAATATAATATAATATATATATCCGAGTGAGTATGGAATGAGGAGACAAAAAAAAAATTCCGTCCAAAACATTAATTTAAAACAGTGCTCGATATATGATGTATACAGCAGTGAATATTTATTATAAATTATGTTTTAGAACATGTACATAATTTTTTCTATATATGTCCTCTTCCCTACCAACCAACCCCCACGACAACCGATAAAAAGATAAAACATACATTCCAACAGATAATACCATTAATCAACAATTTCACACTTACACACCAAATTCCTCAAAAATCTAACGATCAAAACGAGACATTCACTTAATTACCAATAACCCCAACCAACCCCCCTCGACAACGACAAACCAAATATAAACAGAGAATGATTCCAAACCTTTATTTCCCCGGAAGAGGTGTTTAAATCTAAACACTGAAACAACCATATTATTGTAGGGAAGAGGACATATATAGAAGAAATTATGTACATGTTCTAAAACATTATATATATATATATACACACACACACACACACACACACACACACACATATATATATGTATATATATATATATATATATATATTTATATATATGTGTGTGTGTGTGTGAGTGGGTGGGTGTGTCTGTGTGTGTGTGTGTGTGTTCGTATATATTCATTTGTTAATTTGTTAGTTATTTATTTACTAAGTTTTTTATTTATTAAATTTTTTTATTATTGTATGTGTTAGTTATCATATTTGTTTTTTTTTTAATTATAGATTTTGCCTAAAGCATGTTTCATAATTTGTTTTGTATTCGGCACAAATATTTGAATTTAAGTAACTTTGTAAAATATTCTTTTCGCTTCTGCAATTTGAGAGCAGCTCTGATCATTTACTTAGTAATTTCTATTGGCTTGGTAACGTGATTATACATATTTTCTTCTCGTGACTGAGGTTTACAATTTTTACATATATTGCTGTGGGGTGATATTCTTTTCCTTATTTTTTATAATATATTTTGGATATTTTGGATATTTTGATTTCAATTCACTTTTTATGTTTAGAATTGATTGTATGTTGCTCGCGTATTTCCTATTTTGAATAGTTTTGTTCGTAGTTTCACTGTCTCCAGTGTCATTCAGTTATACAATTGTATAGCCTTCCGTTATCTGATTTTTTTTTTACTGCGGTTTGGTTATATTGTTTTACAAACAACAGCTATTCAAGGGACACTCATATTTTCGTTGAATGATTTGTTTGTGAGTTATTCATGGCGGGTAGAAATTGGGGATGAGTTAAATGAATATGCTTCGTAATTTTGTTTTCAGATTACATAAAATACCTGAAAATTATATTAATTTCATATATATATATATATATATATATATATATATAAGTCACTGTGCAAAGGAATTAGTATGATACTTTCATTTAAGTGTCAAAAAGTTGACTGACGAAATTAATTAACTGAAAATTAATTAAATAATAATTAATTAAATCATGATAATAATTATTTTATTAAACAATTAAAAAATAAGTTCATTCTGGATATTCAACGTTTTTTAAGAACCAGGTGTAGTGAACCGAGGTCATTAAGTATAAAGATATCTAGACCCAAGCCTGCTTCTTGTTAGCTCCCACCCCCGATGACTGCGACTAATTGGCTGATTATCTAAATCAATCAAGTGCAACCCAGGAGGGTTGTTACAACGATAGCCATTGGCCGGTGATCCCTATTGGCTGACCAATCAGGAGCTAACTATTCGGGATTCGGGCACATAAATAGAGAACACCCAGAGCAAAAATCGTGTCGGTCATTCTTCGCTACTCAGAACCAAATCCGTTGCCACTGCATACTCCATCATTGACACTGCCTAATTACAGTTAAGATTTCTTCGAGTTAAAGAAACTTTTTTCCGCCAGTCAACTACATTCACCCATCACTTCGCGGTGTTTGTTTTAACTTGATAAGAAATTATTGTATGCAAGTGTAAATAAATGTTTGTTACTGTTTATAACAAACGCTTTTCTTCATTTTTTTGATGGTGTGGCAACTATTCTACTCCGACGCTAAATTCAACACTCCGTCGACTGAATTGTATTCATCCCTCCTTTCGCGGATCTTAAGAAACAACGTGGCCGCGGAAGGAATCAGAAAACAACCAGTCTGGAACATGTAGTAAGCACGAAACTATCGGCCAACCCGGTATCGTGAAAATATAGTACCACATTAGGACAAGAACTATTTTATATTTTATGAGCCATATTGACAGCAAAGACAAAATTTAATTAAAATAATTTTATCTGATTTACTCAACAAATGTTTTAACAAGAAAAAATACTTTTACAAAATAAATTTATATTTAGTATAATAGCCTTTTACTTTGATCACTGCCTTCATTCTGTCAGGCATTGACATCACAAGCTTCTTCAATGTATATAATGGTATCCAAAATATCCCATACATGTTCAATAGGATTGAGATCAGGGCTTTGTGGGGACCAATTCAAATTCGAATCCTTTCTTCCTCATCCTTTTTAGTTAAATATTTCTTACAAAGGTTTGGCATTTCATCCTGTATTTGAATTTCAGTGAGGTTTTTAGAAAAATCATCCCTGTTATATTATTTTTGCACATCCTGTTGAAGTAGAATTCAGGTTCAATTAATGATACAATTTTATCAATTTTTCTTATTGTACATAATATACGAGTATTAAACCAATGTTCTTTTTTATAATATCTTTGTTATTCCAAACTTTTGCTCTGTAAATTAACTTTTATGTTTATCAATAAAAAAAACATGAGAATTTATTCTAAATAGTATGTATGACGAAAAATAATCTTTATTGAATCAAGATTGTTTAGTTTTCTGTCATGAATAGTTTATTTAATGCCAAGGGGAAAATTGTACAAAAATAATTCAGAACTTTCAGATGATATAAAAGAAAATGATTTATAGGGAAAAAAAGTTGGCTTATGAAAAATGGTCGTTTGACAATTTGTCCTTAGGTGTATTGATCGTCAGGAAACTTTGTTATTGTAAAATGAAAAATAAATAATTGAGAAATTAATAACTTAATTTGATCAATTCTAAGAAATATTCAAAATGATAAAAAAGAACCAAAAAGCAAAAAAAAAAACAAAAAAAAAACAACGAGTAAATATTAGTGTTGAATATATTCGATATGGAAATATTAAAATGAACGATTACGTACAAATGCTTTAAAAAAAATAACGTTTAGCTTAAATATGAAATTTTGTATCATATTACTATGGCTGTTGTCTTTTATAATTGCTTTTTTCATATCTCTAAATAAATTCTTCACTAGATTCCTATTTTGCCATAGTTACAGTTGTTTACCATGTGTACTAATAAGTTGTACATATCATAAACATTACTAAACTATGTTCTGAATTAGGAATGTTAGTCCTGATTTAGCATGCATCATAAAAATTTCAGGATGTGAAATTATTAAATTCTAATCACTTCAGATATCCTGGCATTCGGATCAGTTGTAACAAATTTAGGATTTCAAATGGTGTAATTAATAAACTTTGATGATTATAAATACTGCTGTAGATTATCGGTGATGGTGCTTAATTTCGAGATAAGGGGTATTTTTATGGGAGAGGGTATTTTTATGGGAGAGGGTATTTTTATGGGAGAGCAAAAATATGCAAACTGGCTAGCAAACGATAAATAGACATTGTTTTGATAAATGTTTGATTCTTGTCAAAGTTTAAAAAAGCGGGCAAAATTCTCAAAGACAGGAAGATATTTGATTGCTTTGAAACCAGTGCAGCCAAGGTCAGATATTATGGGCCTTAAAATGATGTAAACAATGTGCTGAAAGTTGAGGTATTTGCTTATATAAGAGACAGATTCGTAATAAAAAGCAATCGGTCGAGAGTTAAGATGGAATGTCAGACACAGAGAAAACCACAGACGCGGGCGATCTCTGTCTCCCTCGATGTGTGCGTGCTCAAACCTTCGACTCTACTTCTTACTGTACGCCACGTCACCTGAAGAGCAAATAAAAATATGTTGTCTATATTTGTTTATATATACGTGGGATAAGATAACTAAACAAATATTTTAGTCGTGAAATGATTAGCATATGAATCACCGGTACCAAAATTTGACATAAAACGTCTTTTGAACGCACATTGTCAAAATATATAGGTTCCTACCCTCCTAGGTATAAATGTTTATATTCGGTAGGTCAGTGTAAAATGGTACTAAAGGTCATTCATGAGTGCCAGTGAAAATGATAGAATTTTGCCGAATTGTTAAATAATACCTTGGTCGGTGTAGAATTTTACCAAGAAATGTATTTTGCCCTAAGCAACGCAGGAATATGTCGCTGGGGGTAAAACACAGGTGGCTACCGCATATAGTTTTCACGATAATGGTAAAAAATGTCAGCGCCTGAGATGTCAAAATGGGAACAATTATTCAAGTGACGTCAGCTGTTCACAGAGAGTCAGTTAAGAGCTTTAGAGAGTTGACAGTAGACAGCAGCCAGTCTGACTGGTTGGATGGCGGCCTTGATGCGAGTTTGATCCGACCAGATCAAACCCACTCCACGCCAAGTCACAGAAGAGCAGAATTGAATAAAGATACAATTGAGTATTTTCATCAAAATATGAAGTATTGATGTCTGTCGATTTTATCAGTTCTGATAAAGTAAGTCATTGTGTTTGAATTTTTATTTCATCATTTTTCCTTGAAAGGACAACATTCGGCTCGAACAGATTCTCGCCGAATTGATAGCAGTAGATGGCCCGTCGTCTTTGAGAGAAAAAACACCGACATTTTGATGCAGCATTTTTCTCATCATTGTTGGTCCCGAGTTAATTTTCTTCGGAGTCATCGTTGGATGCAAGTGCAGCATATATCATACGACGTATCCTGGTAACGCATTGTAGAATGTCTTTCACTCCCAATTGTTCTCCTCTAATATTTTAATGAGATTACTATTCTGTTTCAAGAGATTCATTTATTTTTTCCTCTTGACTTATTTATAAATGGAACTTTGTCTGTGTCTGTGTCTGTGTCTGTGTGTGTGTGTGTATCTGTTAACTATAGACTCCAAAACGGCTGAACCGATGTTCTTGAAAATTTACACAGTTGTACTATAAGCGTCCGCGAGTGTTCCTAGCTAGGTTTTGGTGACGAGATACCCACGATAAATATAAAATCGAAAAAACGGTTTATAGAAGGAGTGGTCCGATTTTAATCAAATTTGATACACTCATGGACAAAGACATAAAAAACGATATCCAGAAGTTTCAAGGTTGCAGTTCTTACAATAGTGCAGGAAATTTGATATCGATATCAGTAAATCAAAATGTGATTTACATCCATTTATTTTTCTTTCAGTCTGCAGTTTCGCTTTAACTGGAAACAACTATTTCTTTTCAGTCTTTCCTGCCAACGTCCAAAGAGTCTGAGCTCCAGGATCATGGATTAGTTTTAAAGTTTTCATTACACCCGAGCAACGCCGGGCTATGCTGCTAGTGTATAATAATTGAGGATATGCAGACGATATAGACGTTTATTTTTGTTAGATGAATGATCTTGACGAAAAGATCAACATTCTAGAGTAGGGGTTCAATGAATTGCTCTTCGAAAATTCTAAATGAAAAAAATCATGTTCTAGAATTTTGATGAGAGTCGTAATCGACGCTAATCTCAATCCGTCATAACATTTCAAAATGTAGAAGTAACACATTCAAAACACAGTAGATATGTCCTTGCAATAAATATTTATATAAATGTAGAAGGAATAAGAAAATTGAACACTGGACACGTTACGGATGATGCAGTTCAACAAGATTAAAATACGACAAAATTTGAATATTTACTAGGGAAAATAATTTAAATTTCTTTGATTTCGACAATTATAATCATGTATTTCGTAGAGCAATGGCTATCGGTTCGGAATGAGAAATCGGAGAAACTTGATTGAATTTCTTGCATTTACTTACGTACAGAAAGATATTGGGAAATATATTATTCATTAATCAATGTTTTTCTTTTCCATCTATGGGTTAAATAGCAGGAAACACTGGTTTATATTACTGTTGTAGAGTAGTATTCGCACTGAAAGTTATAATCGTACTATGTCGGTTGCTAATCAACTTAACGCACCCAAAATGTTAAGAACTTGGTAATCTTCCACTGTAAGCTGACTCCTTAGTATTCGGCTAACTGCCGACTAATATCAATAGCCTTAGTCCAACTACATCCAAACTGGAACTAACTAATAGTTCTACTGAACTCTGATAGAACTCTAAAGAACTCTCTAGAACTTCTAAGGACTCCTATGAACTCCCCAAGAACTTCTCGAGTTAACTTTCTGTTAACTCTTATTAATATAAGAGGTAGAGTCCGTTATCTGAGGAATAAGTGTGTTTCACCATAACAGTTACATTGGTTGGCAACCACTCTACCGCAGGAAGCAATGGCAACTGGCAAATCTTCTGCCCAGTCAGTTATGTCTCGAAAGAGACATTATCGTTCAAGCTTTTATCAAGTATGTCACTTAAATGACTGACTGAAGGATATCATATTTTGCGTCTATCTCCTTCCGAAATATTTACACTATCAACCGATTTATCAGGTAAAAATAAAAAGATTTCTGTAACCTCTTATTTCTAAATCACAAAGAGCTTAACCAAAGAACAAAAACCTCATCACTTGAAAATTTCTAACGACTAAAATATCATTTTACCCGATCTTACAAACATAATAAGATTGAATCTACAGTAGATTAAAACATTAAAACTGTGTCGAACAACACGTTATCCTTTCTAGATATTATACTAAATACATATAATAGCAAACTTCAGCATGAAGTTTATAGAAAATCTATAAAGAACAATGATCGTACGGATTTTTTCCAGGTTTACAGGATAAAATCTGGAATAATTATGGGATTTTAGCTAATAGCACTAAATATCTGCAGGCCTCAGTACTTACGTGATAAAGGAATATACACATAAAACACTTTCACAATCTTCTAATATGCTTTTCCTGTTATTTCGTCTGAGCTATTTCTTTATTATATGTAATTTTTACTTATTTTATTGCATCTCATTTCGCTTCTATCACCAAAGTGAGAAAGTATATATATAAAGTATATATATATATATATATATATATATATATATATATATATATATATATATATGTGTGTGTGTGTGTGTGTGTGTGTGTGTGTGTGTGTGTGTGTGTGTGTGTGTCTGCGGATGACTATATATATATATATATATATATATATATACACAAATATAATCATGCGGATGACTATATATATATATATATATATATATATATATATATAGTCATCCGCATGACTATATATATATATAGTCATCCGCAGACAGATCTGTTTCGTTGTATCACAGCTCATCAGTACGGGTAGACATCCGATTGCTTTTAACCTAGGACTGAAACCCGACCTTACTGGCGTGTGTCGGCGTTTCTATGATCTCTGATCTATGGGCGCTACGTCCAAGTACATCGTTTATATATATATATATATATATAATTAAAATTTATATATATATATATATTAAAATATATATATATATATATATATATATATTAAAAATACATTTAAAATATATATTTAAAAATATATATATTAAAAAAAAAAAATATATATATATATATATATATATATATTAAAAGTGCATATATCTTACTAAAACGTCCACAGGGAAGATTTTATTGGTGCCAAACCAACTAGATAAATTAACTCCACTAAATCTGAAATAGGTATAATTTCTAAATGTATTATCCAAGATATAGTCTCACAGGTGCAAACCTCATTGAAACCTAATCTATGGAAGAGTTCCGATGATGCTATTAAATGGTTTTAACAACTACGCCGTAAAGAGAAGTCCTCATTTATTCAATTCGACATTAGAGATTTCTACTCTTCAATCTCCGAGGAATTGTTAATAAATAGCATAAATTTTGCTAAAAATTTCGTCAGCGTCACTGAGGTCCAAGTAAACATCATAATGACCTGTAGGGAAAATATGTTGGTCCATAATTCTTCCATTTAGATTAAAAATGGAAGCCGGAAATTTGACGTTCCTATGGGTGGTTTCGACTCTGCACATGTCGCAGAGCTGGTATGTTTATATATATTAAACATTATAGGTAGATTTTGGGACCTAGAACTAGTCAGGTTATACAGAGATGACGGTTTAGCAATTATTAACAATAACACAGGTCCAAAATTGCTACAAAAACAAAAACAATTAACTAACGCCTTTGAACACCTAGGCGTTAAATTAAATATCCAGACCACCCGTAAAGTAGTTAATTTTCTAGACACCACTTTCGACCTCCCTAGTAACAGCTTTAGACCCTATCACAAACCTAACCATACGCCTTTCTACATCAATATTAACTCCAACCACCCCTCACATGTACTGAGACAAATTCCTAACTCCGTTAATGCTAGAATCAACAGACTATCTTCTAACCAAAGAATTTTTGACACACATAAAAAAAAAACATATAACGACGCTTTACATAAGAGCGGATTTCAAAAGCTGCTTTTTTTTACGAATCCCTGAAATATAGTAATACAAATAAGACCAACAGAAGAAAGAAAGCAATTTGGTTCAACCGTCCATTTTGCAAATTATATAATATTAATATAGGTAAATATTTTTAAAAACTTCTAGATAAACATTTTAGCAGATCTAGTCCCCTTCAAAGAATATTTAACAGAAAAACCCTAAGAATCAGCTATTCGGGCACTAAAATTATAGAAAGTATAATCAGATTTCACAATAGAAGAAACTTAGCTAGATATAAAAACCAAATTGATAACCCGAAACCTACTACCACTGATCAAGCCAGCTCCAGAGAAACAATTCTTAGTCGAGCCAGCCTCAGTTCTGCAACTCCCAACCAAAGCAACCCTAAAGTTGCCCGGAATTTACCAGACATGAGGAATACAACTGAACCTTGCAATAATACAACAAAATGCAATTGTAAAATAAAAAAAATGTTTGTCCTATGGGTAGAGATTGCATGACGGAGGGGGTGGTATATCAGGCCATGATATACTCAAAAGAAAACACAAATATAAAAAATACTACATTGGTATTTCTGCAGGTGCTTGGAAGCAACGGCTGTACAATCACACGCACTCCTTTTCCAACCCTGAACTAAAAAATCAAACAGCTCTATCGAAACACCTCTGGTCTTTGAAAGACAATAATCTAACACCCATAATTAAATGGAATATAATTAAAAAAAATCCTACACACCCACCAACTTCAGAGAGTGCTATCAATTATGTCTGGAAGAAAAGATATCTATTATAAGACACAAAAGCCAGTTGGATCTGCTGAATCTGAGGTGGGAACTAGTCTTTAAATGTAGACACAGGAACCTGTTTAAACTATGTTAATCTTTTAGCCCCTCTTTCATTCCACTGAAAACTTTACACATATCATATTATTCTACAGAATATTTTTTTAAAATCATGTCACCCCAAGCAATGCATTCACTGCTACTATAGCGCAGGGGGTTAGTGCGATAGAGGAGTTAGCATGTACATACGGGGAGAGTTGGAGAGAATGGGAAGGTTAGTGTGTTAGAAGGTGTCTATTGACCTTACATTTAAACTCTTGGAGTTTATAGCCGTCGGGGAAGAAAGCATGTGGAAGGGAATTCCACAGACGGGAAGTGCGAGAAAAGAAAATGTTGGAGTAGGAATTGCGGTTACATTTCATTGGTTTCACTGTAAAAGGGTGGGACCTATTTGCCAATCTAGTATCTCGTGCAAACTCCCACCTAGGGGGAACCAGTGATTTAAGTTCATCAGAGCAGAAGCCATGAAAGTATTTATAGAATAGGCACAGGGAAGCCACATCACGCCGGTGAGAGAGTGACTACAAGGGGTTAGCTAAATCGGTATCAATCACATTACAGATTCTTCGCTGTATTTTGTCAAGAAGCCCGAGGAGAATAGCAGGGGCACCCGACCAGATGTGGCAACAAAATTTAAAACACGGGCGGATGGTAGATCTGTATAAGTGCAGGATAGATTCAGGCGGAAAGAATTTCCGGGCCCTACACAGTGAGCCAACTTTCATAGCAGCGGATTTAGCAATGGATTCGACGTAGTCAATCCACTTGAGGTCCGCTGAGGATGTCAGGCCAAGCAGGCGTAGTGTTTTACTCTCTGGGAGGCATGCCTGTTCCATGCTAATGGGAGGGAGGTGCAGTCGTCTGTGGTGGTTAATTGACAGCAGCTTCGTTTTGGAAGAATTGAATTTTTCGAGCCATTTCCTACCCCAATCCACCTCGGATTGGAGGTCCTTTTCAAGCCCAGCCGCGAGGTTTGCCTTATCATCAACACCAGACTTTTGATCGAGGCGAGCGTATACTGTGGTATCATCGGCGTACATGCCTACTTGTGATCTTATGGCATCGGGGAGATCATTGATGTAGATTAGAAAGAGCGTAGGAACTAGGATAGAGCCTTGGGGGACACCCGCGTTTGTAGGGTAGTTCTGGGAGGCATGTCCGTTTAAAACCACCTTCAGTGTGCGGTTGGAGAGGAATGACTGGATTAAGTCCCACAAAAGTCCAGTAATGGCGTAGCTTCGCAGTTTCCGTAGAAGGCCGGCATGCCATACTCTGTCGAATGCATTAGAGATATCCAGGGCGATAGTTCGGGCTTCAACATTCTTGTCGAGAGCCTGTTATATATACTCGGTGATGGTCGTTAGAATATCAACAGTAGACCTGGTGAAGCGGAAGCCATACTCTTTGTCCGATAGGAACCCGTGGGCCGTGAGATGCTGAACGACCTCGGCATAGATAATGGAAGAAGACTGATAAGGCGGTAGTTTGCGGGGTGCTAGGTTTCACCAGTGTTCTGGAATATTGGAACCACAGAAGAAGACTTCCAACAGGCAGGAAAGCAGGAGGAAGATAGACAGAGGTTGTAGAGCTTAGAAAGGACAGAGGAGAGTTCAGGGGCACATTTCTTCAAGACTATGATTGGGAATCCGTCCCCACCACTCGCTTTGTGAGGGTCAAGTTTTGATATTATGCTAGAAATCAGCGAGGGCGTGATGTGGACGTCATTCATTTGGGCCTCAGTTCTAGATGGGAAATCTGGTGTCTGGATTCCAGACGAATCCAGTCACGAATTGCTCGAGAATATACGGGCAAAACATTCAGCCTTGTCCGCTGAGGAGGTGAGGACCTCAAACTCGTTGATTAGTGGGGGTGTTGTGGACTTACTCTTGTTGAGCACGCTTTTACAGAGGCGCCAGAAGTCTTTGGATCCGAAATTAGAGGATGCTATGCGCTGCTTCATTCTGGCAGCAAACAGCATCTTAGCTTCGTTAAATATCTTTTTACACTTATTACGAGCTGAGGCGAAAAGGCGCCTGTTTTGGTTCTATGCGTGGCTACGATAAAGCCGGAAGAAATGATTCCGGTGGGCAATGGCGGCCGAGCAAGCGGGCGAGAACCAGGGAGACGATTGGGATTTAAGCTGAAATTTCCTGGCAGGGATGAAAGCATCGATGCCAGCCTTAACCCAGGAGGAGACCTCTGATGCACAGTCTTCGATGGGAAAAACACTTGTGTAAGGGATTAGGAGACTGAAAAAAGTTTGGTATTTTGTTTGTTTTTTTTCATGGTGTTTTGGTTGAGGAGAGAGGTCTAGAGTAGAATCAGTCGGTCACTATTTGCAGGAATGGAGACTGGCGACTGCCTGCAACATAATGTGGCCTCGGGGTTGCACAACGGAGGTTCGTGAAGGGACGCCCGTCCATGCGCGATATGTCATTACAGGAACCACGATATTATTCAACTGTTGATCAGAGCAGCCTTTCAAGACGCAAGAGTTCGGGCTCCTAACTACCAGTCGGAAGCAACAACCAGAAAACTTCCAACCCGGTAGCCTCAGAATGGAGAGACATTGCCACCATAGTCAATAACTGCAAAGAGTTTCCAACTGAACTAACATTAAGGCCGAAGGAGGAGGTAGAAAGACCGGGAACCCCTTCCTAAACAGGAAACAAGGTGATCATCTCTACTCCTGTTCAAAAGAAGGGGGTGGCGTGTGAAACCGAGCAATAGTAGGTACTATCTACTCCAATTTAAAAAAAAAGTGGTGAGTTAACTAAGTTTTAACTTAGTTAAACTCCAAAGAAATTTCTTTGCAAAAACATTCGTTCAAATGACTAGAGAATTAAGCAAAAAATTATAATAAAAAAAAAACATAAATAAATACATACGTACATATATACATACATAATAACTTATTTTTTTTCACGTTGAAACTCGCTAAAGTAAGTAAATCCTTCCAACCAGAGTTCACACCCATACACATGATTCAAAGCCATTTGAAAAAATAAAGTTTATTTTCCATTCTTGGATGTGGGTAAATCAGTGAGTGGGGTGGTGGGAATTAACGGAAGTGAAAAGAAAAGAATTCCACGTTCGGCTTAAACGTCCAAATTGTTTAATTGTAAACCATTGTTATGTATGTTGAAGGTTTTATATATATATATACCGATAAAATGCAGCCGTAACTTCTACTCCAACAGTTTCTTTCCTCGCACTTCCCGAATGTGGAATTCTCTTCCAAACAATTGCTTCCCCGACGGCTACAATCTCCAGGAGTTTAAATGTAAGGTCAATAGACACCTCCTAACACACTAACCTGCTCCCATTCTATCAAGCACTCTTCCCATCTGCCCGACCCTCATCCTCGCTATCCTTACTCATCTGTCACCTTTCTCCTGACATTCCCTATGTCTATCCACTCCTTCTCTTTACCTTCCCCTATGTAGCCCCATGCGCAATAGTGGCAGTGGAATGCCTTGCTTGGGGTGAGATGATTAAAAAATATATATATATACTGTTTTTTATATGTCTATGGTATAGGTTACATATTTGTTTTTGCTGGTGTTTGAGTGTATATATATATATATATATATATATATATATATATGTGCATTCATATGTGTGTTTATATATATATATATATATATATATCTGTGTATGTGTACATATATGGGTATACGTATATGTGTGCAGATAATTATGTACGCATATACGTGTGTATATGGGTTATATGTGTTCATATATATGTTTTACAGTACTAGAAGTATACGGTATTACAACTGTACGGCTGATCGGAAAATTTACCTGTCTGGTATTATTATTTTTGTTGTATTGTTAACCGAATAATTAGTATAATTTTGATTATACAGTTGGTGTCGTGGTATTATGATTAAAACAAATTGATTAACTATTATATCTTAATTGTTTAATTTTCTTAGGTTTTTAAAAAATTCTAATTTCTTATCCTTTCACTAGTAATATGTAATTTTATTTTTAAACTTAATAATTAAGTTTAAACAACGAAATTTAAATAGAATAATTAGGTTTACTTTTAAATTAAAAAAAAAAACTTTTTAAATTAAAAAAAAAAATTTAAATCTTTTAAATTTTATATTTTATTATATTTGTTTTGTTGATTGTATAATTAGTATAATGTGAGTATTTTGTGATCACAACAGATTAACTGTTATCTCTTAAATATATTTTTAATTTTTAGACTCCAATTTCTTTTACCGTTAACTCTTATTATTTTTTTTTCTCATTTTATTCTATCATTTTGTTTCCATTTTAAATTTATTCTATCATCTCTTATTATTTATTCCTATTTTAAATATATATTTTTTATTATTTATTTTTTATTAGTTATTCCTAGTTTAAATATATTCTATCATCTTTTCCTTCTAATTTCAATTTATTCCTCAACTCCGTTTTTCTTTTTTTCTTCTTCCCTTTTCGTTTACGCTTCAAGATACTTACCCTTTCCTTTTAACTCTCTCTCTCTCTCTCTCTCTCTCTCTCTCTCTCTCTCTCTCTCTCTCTCTCTCTCTCTCACTCACCTAACCCACTTTCTTTACGTTTCAAATCCACGGGTCGGCAACCTAACTGTAAGACGAATGTATCTTCCAACTTTTGTTGACATTGGCGGCTACGCGTGTCATCTGATTGTATGTTGCGTGTATGTATGTATATGTGTATGCGCCAAACTGATGTATGTTTTCTTAAATTTTCTCTTTTAAGGGAGCGACCGTTATTTTTATTTGTCTTTTTAGGTTTTTATGAATCTCATTCCTTTGTAAAATAAAGACGGAAGCTGACGATGGATCGCTTGAAGTTGTCCTAAATTTCCGATTCACCATGAAATAACCTGTCTGTCTTAATTTTTCTTATATTTGCTCTATATGTATTTTTATGCATATATATTTAAAGCTCTCTTAGAGAGTTATCCTACCGTTGTATGTACAGGATACTCATTTGGATTCTTCTATACCCGCACTGCATGCTGATATATATATATATATATATATATATATATATATATATATATATATATATATATATATATATATACTGTGACACGCATAAGTATTGGATACATGTTATCTTCTGTTATAACTCTAGTTTATGTTCACCATTAAGGGAAATTAAAAAGTCATGGTTGAATCCATTTTTTTTATCTAAGTTCAAAATCAACCTATGAAAAAGTATTGGATACTTCAATTTAATATTTTGTTGCGTACCCTGTTTTCTTTCACTGTTTCCAGCCGCTTTCTATAGTTGGCCACAAGTTCTCCACACTGATCCACCGTTACTTTAACCTATTCTTTCTTGCATAATTCCTCTAATTGCTTGATATTTTGTGGATTCCGCTTATATGAAATTTAACCTTCAAAGTATTCCACAAATTCTCAATCGGATTCAAGCCAGGAGACTGACTTGGCCAATTGAGAGTAATAATACCATAATTTTCAAACCATTCCTTTGTAAGTTTTGCGGTATCTTTGGGATCATCTCGTCGTGTTGAAGCACGAAATTCCAACCATGTCCTAAAGAAGTTACAGATTTCTGAAGGCTCTTCTCTAGAATCTCCCTGTACATGCTACCATTTATTCTACCATGGATAACTTGTAACTCACCTCTGACCTTGGATGAAAAGCATCCCCATATTTTAATGGAACCACCCCCAAACTTAACTGTGAAGATGGTTTTGTACATGTTGGAGGCAGTGCCATTTTTTTGCCAAACACCTGTCGCTGTGTTCTTTCCGAATAGTTCAGCATTCATTTTATCCCACCAGATTGTCTTTTCCCAAAACTGCATACCTTTCTTTTCATAAGTTTCGACAAATCTAATCGGTCTTTGACATGTTTCATTTTCAGTAAAGGCAGTTTTCTTGGTGATCTTGAATGAAAGCCTGTATGATATAGTGCTCTGCTAATGGTATTCTTACTTACATTCATTCCAGCACCCTCAAAATCAGTTTTAATTTCAGAACGAGTAATAAAGGTTTTTTTTGCGCATTTCTGCTCATCTACTTTGAAGTCCTCTCATTTATTTTTTTTTGGTCTTCCAATTTTGGAAGGTTTGCTGTACCTCGTCATACTTCTTATACTTCTGGTGCTATTTCTTAATGTATTTAGTGCTAGATTCATTTCTTTGCTAATTTTTCGGTAACCTTACCTTCATTTGTGACGTTCAATGATTCTGTTTTGCATATATCTGAAAAATATTTTAGATTTTTGCTATTCTTAATCCTTGAATTACAGAATACACATCAAAGAGTCAGATGATTAGCAGCACTATCTTGTATGCAACTGTGTGGTTCTCTGATTGGTCAGAAATAACATTCCAATACTATCGAAAATTTGAATATTTAAAGTCTTTTCAAATACAAAGTTTTGATTTGAAATTTGAAAAAATGTCATGCATCCAATACTTGTACATAGGGTAATTTTGAACGTTGATAAAAAAATGATTCAACCATGAGTTTTTAATTTTCTTGCCACATACAACTAAAACAACTTTACGAGATATTACTTACCAAATATCAGGCAAAATGGCGAATATAAACTAGGGTTATTACAGAAGATAACATGTATCCAATACTTATGCGTGTCACTGTATATATATATATATATATATATATATATATATATATATAAACTATAAAAACGATATGAATATATATAGAGAGATAAATATATATATTTAAAAACTATAAAGACTATATTTATATATATATTTAGGCAGCAGATAATTTTTTAAACGTATGTTTTTAAATATAAGTAACAATGAATATCTATTATGTTTAATCATTATCCG
This sequence comes from Ascarosepion bandense, assembly GCA_037127315.1. Lineage (NCBI taxonomy): Eukaryota > Metazoa > Mollusca > Cephalopoda > Sepiida > Sepiidae > Ascarosepion > Ascarosepion bandense. The sequence continues at coordinate 3,306,298 of JBBBDQ010000815.1, read as the reverse complement.
TTCTTAACATCATATTTTGGCTTTAATATAATTTAATTATGTTAACACACGATAAAATCGTCTTTGATTGTGGATGTTTTTATGTTAAAGTCCTTGTAACCTCTCTGAAGATAGCTCATGTGAGACAAAAGCTTAGACCCAACTTAATAGAAGATATCCAAATGTTGGAGAAGTTTTTCCTTATTTTCACCTTAAATAAAAGCCATATACGATGTTTAGAACGGCTCATGATTAAACGTAATATACATTCATTGTATTTTATATTTAACAGAATATATATATATATATAGACTATAATATATACACACTATAATATACACGCTAAAAAGTATGCCTTCTTCTACCAAGCGCCCGTAGCTCAGAGGTAGAATCGCCGACTGACGCCAAATCAGTCGGGTTCCAATCCTGGATAAAAAGCAATCGGCTGTCCACTCGTATTGATGATCTGTGATACAGTGAAACAGATCTGTCTGCGGATGTCTATTTACGCACTCACACCCTGACTGAGCACTCTGGAAGAATGGTAGACTTTGAAAAACAGTAGCTACTCGGGCATCTACGCATCGTTTATTCAGCAATGAATTAGAACACTCTCAGATATTGGACTTATATAATGATAATATACACGTTAAAAAGGCTGCCTCCTTCTACCGAGCACCCGTAGCTCAGAGGTAGAATCACCGACTGACGCCAAGTTAATCGGGTTTCAATCCTCGATAAAAAGCAATCGGCTGTCTATCCGTATTGAGGAGCTGTGGTACAGCAAAACAAATCTGTCTGCGGATGGCTATATATATATATATATATATATGTGTGTGTGTGTGTGTGTGTGTGTGTGTGTGTGTGTGTGTGTGTGTGTAAATGTTTAATATATATATATATATATATATATATATGTGTGTGTGTGTGTGTGTGTGTGTGTGTGTGTGTGTGTGTATATACATAATTGCTTGCAGATGGTCGTGTAAAAGAAAAAGGTATTAAATGTATTAAGTCTGAAATATATTACCATAGATCTCGGAAATGTTTTGTCTTGTCGACTAAATTTAAGATAAAAATGACAAGCAAATAATTTATCTGTGCCAAATTTAATGACAAACCATTTCTAGTAGTATAAAAAATATCTTGATTTTCTTGTGTCGAGACACATCGATAACTATTCTTTGTAATCCCCTTCCGCATGATTGCTTCCCGACGGCTATAATCTCCAGGAGTTTAAATGTAAGGTCAATAGACACCTCCTAACACACTAACCATCTTTCAAACACTCTTCCCATCTACCCAACCTCCACTCTCGGTATCCTTACCCATCTATCACCCTCCTTCTGACATTTTCTATATCTAACCACTCTTTCTCTTCATCTTCCCCTATATAAACCCCTGCGCAATAGTGGCAGTGAAATGCCTTGCTTGGGGTGAAATAATAAAAAAAACATATATAAACTTTTAGTATTTGTCTGTATTTCCGAAATGAGCTATTATAATTATTTACACCATCCAATTTTTTGGGATTGTTGTTTTCATATTCACGACGTTACAGAGGTTGTACTTTCGAGCATCCTTCAGCTGATTGAAATTTCGAATTTAATCTTTCCTTCACCTACCGATATAGATTGTTCTAGTTCCAGGTGCCATACCACAGCCAGATGTCACAGTATCTCTTATGTGTCGTAAAACCATTTGTCGAAGTTTTTGTTTTCTGCTGTAGCAAGATCCTGAACTAATCAAGTTACCTGAATTCACCTAACATTATTATCCAATCCGCCATGTGCTCTTGAGGAATATGATTTTTGGAGATTTATAAACCTAATGGATAAATAACTTCTTTTTTTTTTACCAGAGCTCATATTAAAATTTTGTTGTTAATGTTTTTCACTCGCACTCTGTATTACTGGATGTATATTGTATTCATTTTTATATTAGACGACTTAGGAAGTTTTTGAAGCCTAGCATATGTGCTGATCCCTTAAATTTTAGTGTTGTTTTCTGTTTATTATTTCAACTTCATCCAACACGGGGAAGTGATCTCTCCTTTCCTTGATATATAGCAAGATACGTCTGACTTTTGTTTTTCCAAGTCACTGATACTGATACATCCAGTTGTGGCATGACTCGTGTAAAAATAACAATTTATGCCGGTGGGTGAAATAAAGAGTTCAGTTCGAAATTTCAATCACCTGAAAAAGGCCTGTGCATACAACAGCCTAAATTCTGTGAATATGTTAACAGCAGTGAGAACAAATTATATAGCGTAAATGTACACTTTTAGATTTATACTTGGTACACGCATTTTATATCTTTCACGTTTTATCGGGAAGCTATATAAAGTTACTCTAATTAATTGACATTTTTTCTTTGTTGTTTTTTTCGTTTAGTATTTTTCAACTTTTTTCATTTAGAATAACTGAAATATTCTTGTCATTTTCTTCAATGCTCTGACATTTAGAAGGCTAGCTTTTACCATAGAGTTTCGCTACGAAAACTGAAACTGCTGATACAAGAAGTTTAAAACATCGTCTTTAAACGTAAGATTTACCTGAAGTATACTGGAAATGATAGCGGGGCAGCGGGGCCGGTATTCGTTTCTTTCTTATTTTTATTAACAAGTTTCTATTTTTTGTTATATTTTTTGTTGATTCGTTTACGCTATTAAATCTTTTTGACTTCACATCGAAAACTTATTTATATCTATTACTGCGATTGATGCTTTCGCAATTCAACTGACGTAATACACACTGTGGATGTACGTTGTGGTGCAGTGGATATCGACTCGGAATGACAAATCGTGGTGCTGAGTTCGAATTCCAGTTGAATCCCTAACATTCACTTATGCAAAAATACACTTGAAAAAGGTATTAATCCGTCTCTTCCCTCCAGTTATGGCAAATCGACTCGGAACGACAAATCGGAGTGCTGAGTTGGAATTCCAGTTGAATTCGTTGCATTCATACCTTTGGGAAAGGTGTTATTCCGTCTCAACCTTCCAGTTATTGGTTAAATAATAGGATAGATTGGGTTCAGTAGCTAAGTCTGGCAACCAGTCTACCACAGAAAGCAATGACAACTTCTGTGGGATATTCTTCTGCTCAGTTAGTCATGTCTCTTGCAAAACATGAACGCCTAAATCGTGTATCACGTATGGCACTTAACTGACTGAATACAAAAAATTTAAAAAAAGTATTAATAGAATTCTCAATTTTTGAAATTAATTTAACTTATTCTATGCAACCAATGCATGTACATAATGCTACTGTTAGCTATGTTCTGCTTTTATATGTCCGTGATAGCATTCACTTACGCGTAAATAGCCTTGGGAAAGGTATTAATCCGTCTCTTCCTTTCAGTTATGGGTTAAATAACAGGGCAGATTGGGTTTTATAGCCTTGGCTGGCAACCAGTCTATCGCAGAAAGCAATGGCAACCTACTGTGGGATAATCTTCTGCCCAGTCAGTCATGTCTTTTTCGAGACATGATCGCCCAAGCGTGTTTCACGTATGGCATTTAAATAACTGACTGACCAACCAAATCTATAGAATCCAATCCGGAGCTATTTAATCTATAGCTTGAGGGATAAGCGATGAATTCATACCTTCCCCAAGGGTATTCGCGCATATGTGAATGCAACGAATTCAACAAGAATTCCAACTCAACTCTCTGATATTTCCTTCTGAGCCGATATTCACTGTACATCGCAATTATGATGTCTGATCAATTGTACCTGTCTCTTCGGGATTGGTGTGCTTTTGCCACCATTTTCTGCGATTTCCATGTCGTTTATTCGTTTTAGCGACTAAATTCTCTGTGTTCTTCCAAATTTCCGTCGTCTCTAATATTTCTTTTTTCTCTGAAGATATTGTTTACTCTTCCGTGTCACACAAAGTGGTTAATATGACATAGAAATTCGGTATTCATTTGTTTCTAGCAAAATTTTTTTTGTCATTACACACAACTGATATGGACTCGGTATGGGCAGATAAAATAATGAGTCAACACATTTGTAGGTCAAGAACATATATTACGTCAACAAGATACAAACAAATACAAAAACATACAAAGAGAAAGAGCAATAACAGCTTGGCTACAGGTGACCGACAGACCAACAGACTAGGCTGAGCTGAACTGAAGTTGTACTGGAAACTAATGTCTCTGTCGCCCCGATTCTGTCGTCGAGAGTAATTAACTCTCGGTTAATATAGACAAAGAAGAGTCCATTAATAAGTGAGTAACTCCCCACGACAATAGTCTACACCTTTTTTATACTTCACAAGGCTTTTTCTGCTAATCAGATGCGCGTTCAGATTTAGTTCTAGTATTTTCTATCTTCTGTTAAAACACCACCAAGATATTTCAATTATGTAAGTACATAATAGCTTGGGATATTTCAGAAACATCCGTTCTATTATAATAAAACCGTTGTTTATTTTTGTATACGACTAGACCCATACCGTCAAAAGTGACGGCAAGATATTTATATCGGTATATACTATTGAGTATCTTACATTAAATATATAAAAAAGCTAATGTATTTAGCGTAACAGAAGAGAAATATATATATGTTGGTATGGTTTCCAATCCGTAAACGGCGAGGAGAATCCAACAAGATCAACTTATTATAAAATATTGTGTTATATCTGTATAGAAAACTCAATGGATGTTATCCAGAGCAATATGATATTTATATAGGAAAACTCAACACGTCACTTAGAGGTCATCGTTCTTGGATGTAAATCCAAGAAAGATGACCTCTTCGCGACTGGGCTGGCTCCCCAACAAAGATAACGCCAATGTCTATGTCTTTAAATCTTTTAACTTGTATTCCTCTTCATTTTAAAGAAATGCTTAGTCCGGTAAAGTTTGTACCGAATAGAACGAATATAGTGTGGTCTGATGAAATGAGATAATTTACATCATAGAAATGAAATATAATTTATAACGAATCTATCTATCTATCTATCTATCTATCTATCTATCTATCTATCTATCTGTCTATCTATCTATCTATCTATCTATATATATATATATATATATATATATATATAGGCAGTATGATGGCGATTGGTATTGCATTTAATTGTTTTGCAGTTAAAAATTGACTGGACAGCATGGAACCAGGAGAGAGTTCCATAAGCGGGAAGTATGAGAAAATAAATTGTTAGCTTAGAACTTACGGCTACATCTAGCCAACCCAACTGTAAATGGGTGAGATCTCGTTGCCATTCTCGTGCTGGGCTTAAATTTCAAAAGTCTAGGTACCACAGCGCGGAGTTCATCTGGAAAATTATCATAAAAGTACTTGTAGCAAAATGTACTGGGAAACAATTTGATGGCAGTGGGAAAGTGACTAAAGCAGAGGAGCCAGATTAAAGCCAATAATTTTGCTGATTCTTCTCTGGATTTTATCAAGATTCTTTAAAAATTTCGCATATCCGTCGGAACATCTCTGTCAACAATATTCTGACCGTGGACGTATAGATATTCACGATAGATTTTGGAGGTGAATATTATCTATGCTGACCCAATGAACCAGCAGTTTTAACAGTTAACATAATAACAGATTGAAGATAGTCTTTCCACTTCATGTCAAACGAGACTTTTAACCCGAGAAGGCGCAACGACGGGTTAGCATCAGTCATACTTAAAGAGTTCTCTCAGATGATTAAAAGACTTGTCATGGTTAATAATAATGAAATTTAAAGTGGGTAAAAATACATTTTTAGCCAAGTAGAGCAACGATAACAGAGATTAATCTTTTGCTCCCTGTTTAGGATTGGGTTTCCGGTTGCTGTAAAAGTCTACATCAACACTATATTTCTAACGTATCCGCCTAAACGATGAAATTTTATTGATGATTTATTTATTTTTTCTCAATAGGTGTAGAGTAGTTCGCCTCTCGGCCGGTGCACGCTCGTCTTTGCTCTTTTGAAGAAGAGGAGAAGTTTATCCTCTGTTCCATGTCTAAAACTGGGTTCCCAGTCTTTTTCTAAAGGTTAATTCAACACTAATTTTCTAACCTATCAGCTTAAATCTGAAATTAAATTAAATATTTATTTTTGCCTACTGCAAGTATATAGGTTTGTTTACCACCCGGTTCACACTTCTCTTGTGTCTTTTGATCAGATGTCTGGATGTTTATCCCTTTCTCTTGTTGAGGATTGTGTTTTCTTTTTCTTTGTAATGTTAGCTTATTATTTTTCATTAGCCTCGTAAAATTTATTGGTATTATCGTCTTGCATGACATGAATTGTATAAAAATATATTTTCAGGTAATTTGAGAAATTTCGTTTCAAGAAAACTATT
>JBBBDQ010000815.1:3290000-3297500 GCA_037127315.1 Ascarosepion bandense | reverse complement strand
CGGTAATGATCTTTGTTTTATACGTTAGTTTACATCTAGTATATAAATATTGTCGTTTTGTATTCATTTATATGTCTACGGCTATATCGTGCTTAATACACCGGTTTCCGTCCGATCACCGAAGTTAAACAACATCAAGACTGGTCAGTACTTAAATCGGTGACCATTTGGGAATACCAGGTGCTGTAAACGTTAGGACCAAGAATGGTCCACCGGTCCTCCAGGTTTGGGGGTTGGGTGCAGGGCTAACAACCCTGCCAAGTAAAAGCAGTTTGTTACAGCAACAAAAAGTTGCTGCCCTATGCACCATTGGGTGTGATGGATAAATGATGATGATTCATTTATATATTTCGCCTTCAAATGGCAAGCGATATAAAGTTCGTAAATTTACTCACCTTCATTTTTTCAAAAATCTATACAAATAAAATACTTAAACAAACTTCGTTCTAGAACAACATCAGTCATTTAAGTGCCATACGTTATACAAGCTTTGGATGATCATATCTCAAAAGAGTAATGACTAACTGGGCAGAAAATTATCCTGCTGTAGGTTACCATTGCTTTCTGCGTTAGACCGGTTGCCTGCCAAGGTTGCAGAACCCAATACTGTTCTGGTATTTAACCCATAACTGGAGGGTAGAGACTGATTATTACCTTTCCCAAGGGTAATTGCGTGTAAGTGAATGCAAGGAATTCAACTGGAATTCGAACTCGGATCCCCGATTTTTCGGTCCGAGCCGATATCCACTGCACCAAAACGCAGATCCTTAATAGGATGTTTTTATTCTACTCTCTCCTTAATAGCATTTTTCGCTCATATTTTCTAACACTCACTAATTGCGTCTTAGTACCTTTATTGATTTGTTTGGGCGAAAATGTTGTAAAAAATTTTTGTGATTAAATGAATTTTATTCGTTTGTTCCTCCAGTTCAGGACTTGCTGTTAGGTCATGCGATGTGACCTTCATAGATTCAAAATATTTTCTCTGAATTATAAATATAAGGAGAGCATCCTACCCAGAGAACATATTCACTGATCTCGTGAATCTTTCCTCGAGAACTGTAATTTTAATCTTTTCGGGGCAAGGATCCATTGCTTTCTTTTCTTCTCCTTCATGTTCTCTTCCTCTCCCTTCTTCGCATCCTCATTCCGCATGTAATTCAGCATAACACGTTTAACAGTAACCTTGAGGAATTATAGAGTTTTGGATTTTTTTAACTTAACAATATGTATTTATTTAACGTATTTATGAGAAATACGTGACCTTTTAAGGCGATATTTACAAAAAAGATATACGGCTGGTGATAACAGACTCGGCAGGGAAAATCGTAAAACTGAGTTCGATTTCAAGTCGAATTCGTTACACGCGAAAGTAATCTTAGGAAAATTATTGATCCATTGCTTTTACTTAGATTATATTAGGTTGTCCCAAAAGTTCGTAAACACTTGCAAAAAATTGAAAATTTACTTGCCAAATAATCTAAGATTACCAGAAAACACTTGCAAAAAATTGAAATTTTACTCGCAGAAACAACAAAAATTATTGCTCAAAATAAAGACCATCATTTTCCAAGACTTTCTGCCATCAATCTGCAAGCTTTCGGATCTGCTCAAAGTACCATTCAGCCGGCTTCGAATCAAAGAATTCTTGACACGCTTCCTCGCCTTCATCAGACGAGTCGAATCAGCAGCCCTTCAGAAAGTGCTGCATTGAGTGGAAAAGGCCGTAATCTGATGGAGCTTAGTTAGGACTGTAGGCTGGATGTGGCAGAACCTCAACTCCGTCCAGCTCTTCAAACTTGTCTTTTGTCTTCCTGGTTGTGTGTGGCTTGGCATTGTCCTGCTGCATCAAAGCGCGCTTTCGGTTGATCAGAGACGGGTACATTTACTCCAACTCTTTGTAGACACGCTCAAGTTGCTGAAAATAAAGTTCAGCACTGATGGCACGACCATTTGGAACCAACTCCTAATGCACGATTCCTTCAAAGTTCTACCAAACGCACAACACGACTTTCTTGCCGAATCGATCTTGTTTTGGAACCGACGGTGTCTCTTGCTCTTTCTGAACCCATCGCTTGTCTCGATTGTGCTGGACCAGATAGACCCATTTCTCGTCGAATATCAAAATGCTCTTCCAAAAACGTTCGTCCAATGGATTGCTGAGCAATTGACAGCAAATTTCAACTCGTCTGTTGGCTTGTGCTTTGGTGAGTTTGTGCGGATCTTGGCGCGACATTTTGTGAACAAAATCAAATTGCTTCAAATGTCGGTGAATTGTCGATTTGCCAACTCCAACTCATCAGCCAATTCTCGAATGCTCGATGAAGGCGCAATGTTCAACCTGGTTTGCAAGTCTCCACCATCCAACTTTAACGGCCGTCCCGAACGAGGCTTATCTTCAAGACTCATGTCGCCAAAATCGAAACGCTTGTACCACTTTGAGATCGCCGCATATGCAATTGTTCCTTCACCTTCGACAGCACAAATCTCTTCTGCAGCTTTTCTGGTTGAAATACCTCGCTTCCAGCAGAAATGAATCAAAAGTCGCAGCTCAATTTTATCAATTGCCATCTGGAATGCAAAGATGAAATCACTATAACAATATAAACCAAAATTGCATAAAGATTCAATTTTTCGCAAGTGTTTACGAACTTTTGGCACAACCTAATAGGCTAAATATGCGTCCTATAACCTTGCTTAGCAAGTTGTCTACCGCAGAATTAAATAGCAGTCTACTACAAGAAAATCTTCCTTGTCAGTGATGAATCAAAAACAATGTTCACCCAAGTGTATATTGTGTAATGCACACAGATGAGTGACAGATTACAAAAAAAAAAAACAGTTCTCTGACCAATGACTTCATTTGTTGTTTATTTAATCTTGATTAATTTACTAAAATGTATAATTAGTTAATGCCACAAAGATTATAGTAGCAACATCAGTTAATCTGTTCGAATTGGAATAAGTCACTTAATGACACTGGGGACAACCTATATAAACTTTTTAACCACGTTACACGGGTATAAACGAAAATTATTTTCCTTTAACGTGACAACTTCAGAAAGATTGGTTTGATTAGAGACCTTGAAATCTCCATTGTGCCTTAAATCGAAACCTTATTTCTCATAGAATGAAACACTTGAAGCAACGTAAATGTGATTCTACAGAAGGGTGTGTGGATATCATGGACCGAGAATGTGAGCAATGATGAGGTGTTGAAAAGAATGACAATGAAAAGAAAATTAATAGTGAGCATCAGAAAGAGGTAAATGAAGTTCCTGGGACATGGAATGAGGAAGAAGGGCTTCAAGAACCTGATACTAACAGGCCAGATAGAGGGAAAAAGAGACAGAGGAAAGCAGCGGATAACATATTTGAAGGGCCTGAGTAGGTGGATGACAGAACGGGGGTTGATTGGTGTAACAGGAAAAAGCGTGCTAAGAGCCACCATGGAGAGGGAGACGTGGAAGGCCATGATCGCCTACGTCCTGAAAGGACAGGGCACATAGAAGAAGAATCTTTCATACCGGATGCAAATAGACAGCAATCCCAACAACTAGCATATTTAGAGAGTGAGGAAGGAGGTACTGACATTAACTGAGAGAAGAAATGAGAAAATGCGAGAACTAGTGAGAGTGAATTAGAAAGTTATGTTACATTTATAAATCGACCATTCGTCCGTGCAGTGAATACTGTTGCTATATCTGGTCAGGTGTTCCTGCTATACACGTCGCGGTTCCTGGCCAAAGAAGATCTGCAATATTATGGTGTTCATATATTTACACTCACATACACATTCATGCCGTTACATATATTCATTACTATACCTACGTTTACTTCTGTCGGGCGTGTTCTCATCTTTGAGACACGTAACTTTTATTTAGCTTTCAAGTGATAACCTTACTTTCTAGCGCATATTGACGTGGGTATTTAAGGAGCCACACCCGTGCCTTCTGACAGTTGGGCCCCGCTTTCGGCCGGCAAGAGCGTGAGCGAATATGCAGCAGCTTCCCAACTGCTATCCAGTACGACAGAGAGACATTGGTTTAATTCTCGCACGCACATACCGCACTAATTGCAGATCGCAATTCGTAGCGCGATTTTTATTTCTCACATACAAGCATGTGAACACACACAGTTTTCCCTTTGGAAACTTTAATGGGATGTCAACTCAACAACTCAAGTATGTACATTATTATTCTTTCCAAAATATTCCTTCGTCAATGACTTTCATTCAACAAACGTTACAAGGGAAAGAACTTTTACTTCCCTTAAATGTATGCTTATTCAACCCTATGTAACCTTATTGTTAATACATGTTTTATCATTGTTTATTCTCGTGTCGTTGTCTTATTTCCTATGCAGTCTTACGCCGAATCGAATCTCAAATCTAAACTTATTTATCAATGGAACTTTGTCTGTGTGTGTGTGTGTGTGTGTGTGTGTGTGTGTGTGTGTGTGTGTGTGTGTTTCCGTTACATATAGATTCCGAAACAGCTGAACCGATTTTCTTGAAAATTTACACAGTTGTACTATAAGCGTCTGCGAGTCTTCTTAGTTGGGTTTTGTTTTGAGGTACTCCCGATAAATATCGAAAATCGATAATCGAAAAAATCGGGTTATAAAAGAGGTGGTCCGATTTTAATCAAATTTGATACACTCATAGACAAAGACATAAGAAACGATATTCAGAAGTTTCAAGGTTGCAGTTCTTACAATAGTGCAGAAAATATATATATATATATATTATATATATATATATATATATATATATATATATATAAAAGGCAAGATGTTTATGTGGATGTGTCTGTTTATCTGTCTGTATGTCCTTTATACAAATGCATAATTTTTATCCGATTCTCACCAAACTTCACACAAATATTCTTTAGGCTGAGTCTGAGCTCCAGGACCATGGATTAGTTTTAAAGCTTTCATTACACCCGAGCAACGCCGGGCTATACTGCTAGTCATAAATATTCGTTAGCAGATGCCCCGGTATCCGCTACAATATAATCGATCTTGAGTTAGCTGCCCGTCTTCAGTCACTTTCCCATCGGCGTAATGTGGCCTGTTTCTATCTTTTCTACAAGTATTTTTATGCCAACTGCTCCGACAAGCTTTCTTTCTTTAGTTCCCCGAACAAACGTATTTACGCGTGTTACTAAATTGATGTGGGATGTGCGTTGTGGTGCAGTGGATATCGCTTCGGAATGAGAAATCGGGGAGCCGAGTTCAAATTCCAGTTGAATTCCTTGCATTCACTTACGCGCAAATACCCTTGGCAAAGGTATTAATTCGTCTCTTCCGTACAGTTATGGGTTAAATAGCAGGACAGATTGGGTTCTATAGCCTTCGCTGGCAACCAATCTACCGCAGAAAGCAATAGCTACCTACTGCGGGATAATCATCTGCCCAGTCAGTTATGTCTCGAAAGAGACATGGTCGCCCAAGCGTGTTTCACGTATGGCACTTGACTGACTGACTAAATTGAAATCAAGGTGCCACTCTTTTGTCGTCGCAATAGTTAAATATAACCGCTTTTCTACTTTAACAGTTTCTTTTCTCGCATTTCCCGTTTCAGGAATTACCTTCCGTTTGTTTGCTTCCCTGACAGCCTAAATTTCTAAGTTTAACTGCAACGTCAACTGCCATCTTCTATCGCCTTTTTTATAATCCTTATTCTTTGTTCGACTTCCTTTGTATCTTTTTTCTTCTCTCACTGTAACATCGTGCGCCTCAGTGGCCGTCCTGATTGCTTCGTATGGAATAATTATTAAGAAAAAGAGTATTAAATATCTAACTTACGAAACAAAATGTATAAAAACAAACAACGTTCATCAAGGTTTTAAGGCATTCCAATTCGTTTTGTCAGTTCAAATTATATGACTGACACCAGGAGATATCAAAGATATGGAGCAAATTTAATATCACTTAAAGCCTTAATCTACACTATAAGACAGCAAACTAGGTTTATACATAGTGTTACCTCTGAGCACCAAAGATATTAAATGAAGAACTAGATTGTGAAACGTTTCATTGAGGTAAAAAAATACATAAACCAGGAAGTATCACAAGCTGAACTAAAGATACATACACAGAAGAAATCCGAATAACAAGGAATTATAGAGACGCACCAGCTACGACGGGGTGCAAAATTCTTGCGAATTTGAAAGAAGATAGAACGAGGGAAATAAAAGCTGAAACGGCATACTTTCGATCAGGGTAACTTTAATTTTTTAAGAATCCAAAAGTGAGTAAAAAAAATCACTTAAAAAATTAATCTAATAAAAATGTCCTATCTTTTCGTTAGTGAACTTTTTGAGTTCATATAAGAATGGATGATTTCCAAAAGCAAAAGACCAAAAGAAAAACTAATATACGTGAAATTAATGAACTGATAAGAACACCCCCACACACACACTGCCGGCCATAATTATTAGGTGACCCCAGTGTTTTAAAAAATGGTGTATTTCATACTATCTTTTAGTACCTATTGCTAAGTGAATAATTGTAAATCAAAATAGAATGTTTCTCTTGTTAATATTGAACAATGGCATGTGCATCTAATGAATTTATAAATATTTAACCGGATTTCGAACTCGGTTTTCCGATTTCTCGTTCCGAGCACAGCAATCCTCTCCGGTAGACATCCACTGCACAACAATCTCCCCGAAAGACAGATACAAAGATATAAATAATAACTGTTAAAAATAGATAGATAGATAGATAGATAGATAGATAGATAGATAGATTCGAAAAAACTGCAATAGATAGATAGATAGATAGATAGATAGATAGATAGATTCGAACAAACTGCGGTAGATAGATAGATTCGAAGAAACTGCGGTAGATAGATAGATAGATAGATAGATAGATAGATAGATAGATAGATTCGAAAAAAACTGCAATAGATAGATAGATAGATAGATAGATAGATAGATAGATAGATAGATAGATAGATAGATAGATAGATACTGAGAGAGAAAAAATGAAAGAGAGAAAAGGATAAATAAATTGCAATGAAAAAACTGTGTGTAAAAACAGTGATTTTGTTCCGTGAAAAATAAAGAAAAAATTGTCACACGTTTCAAATATAATTTGGTCTGAAAATGTCATTTTTTTTAACAAGATGTGTCACATAGGAATGTTGCATTTTGTCTTTCAATTACCAACAACATTCCTAATGTAAAGATTTCCTGTTTCATGTCCTTTTATAGATAAATAAATACATACACATAGAGAGATTATAGACAGATAGATTAGACCAAAATAATACCGATAAGTAAGATTGCAACACATTTACTCGTAATAAGATATAAAAGGGAGAAAGTAAGATAGATTTAGATAAAATTGGATAGACAGAGAGATAGATAAGTTTCATTATCTATCTTAACAGAGAATGAAATGTATATGTCACTGATACTGGTCTGGAAGCCTTGTCAGTGTCACAGTTCGTGCGAAAGTGATGTATTCTAATGACATTAATCTAGACAACTT
>JBBBDQ010000815.1:3227500-3285000 GCA_037127315.1 Ascarosepion bandense | reverse complement strand
GTGTATACCTGTGCATAAGGTTAATATAACTGCATTTATATAAATGTGGAATTTTTCTTACCAAGTGTTTCAAACATATCACCATTTCAGTAATTGTTTTTACTCCATGTTTCCTCACGAGCCGTAACGTACGAAGAATTTTGTCTAACGCAACTGCATAATACACTAACTCAATGACAATATTCGAAATTGTCATTCATAGAGAGTATGCTATGTTTCCTGGCCAAATCTTGACAACTTGAACCCAATGACACGTTGCATTATTTTTTGGAATTACACATCGTTTTTGGGATAAAAAAAGGCAAAAGAGCTGAATTTCCCTCTGTTATCGATGTAGCTTGTATAGATAAATGGGGTTGCGAAGCAATCTTCTGCCTCATGTCAAATATGAAAATAAATCATCTTTTAAATTTGTACAATATTGGAAAAGAAGAGCACTATCATTGATATCATCATTAACGGACTTATCGATAAACATTATAATCTTCAGTATGCTATTAACGTATGAAAATCACATATATGATCATTAAAAATGAATTAACTATGTATCAAAATCAAAGTGGATATTATTTACACATCTAAGTAAAACAATTGTATATGTTACAACTGTAAACTCGATATCAATGTATTTATATGACAATATTTAAAATCGGTTTAAATGTTTCTGCAAATAACTTACGTCCAAAAAGTCACAGGTTTTATTCATGTGGTGTACGACTTCCTTGGGATTTTCATTGTTGTGTTTTTGTGTATTCTAAAGTCACTTAAAAATTGTACAGGTCCTATCTATACTTACCTGGCATATTTTTGTGTCGGGTAGGGACCCAAAATATCTCTCAGTTGCGTCTATGTCCTCGAAGACAGAGTGCGGCTCAGTTGTGGCACCTCTACGAGGGCGGAGTCGCAACTGAGAAAAATTATACTGAAAGATGCCCAGCCTGGGGAACAGTGTCCCACAGCCGCGCCACTCCATTGCAGTAGAGGAGTGGAACGAGTGCTAGTCACCGAGGCCTGCGGTTGAGGGGACTGGGAATGTTTTTTCCCTGTGCCTGTCCGTACTTAAAAAAGACCTTGTGTCACATATCGCTCCAGTGGGGGTGTAGGGTAAGTATCATTACAGGTTCTACCTTCGTAACCGGGTCTGTGTAATGTTCATGCTTGTTTCTTGTAGTTCCATTTCTGTAAAAGTTGCATGTATTTATGTGCAGATAATGGCCCATTCTAACATACCAAGATTTATATTCATTGGGTGCTAACACTATGAAACCAGATACATGTTAGTTAATTGTTTATGGATATTTAATACTAAATTTGCATTCCAGTTTCACAAAATGTTCAGTATGTATCTATTTATTATTATATTATTTCCTTTGATTTCTCGTATATATTATTTTCTTCAGGGTTTCAACTAGAAACCTAAGTCTAGAAAAAGCATCCTGACAATTTTTTATTGAGCAGATTTTGAAGAAAAAAAAGATCACACACAATTTAGATAAATAAAACAGCCTTGTAATGTGTGGGCTGTACATGTGAGTACATTCTCTTGGCATTTTTTAAAGGTTTTGGCTCACAGGAATCTTTTAAAAAACTCTATCGAACATTTTACCAATCGACCCGAGGGCTACAGTTATAAGTGAAATTGTTGATGTCTTTTTCTGCAACAATTTTCAGATTTTCTCTTCAAGATTCTTGAAATGGAATAGTTTTTGAAGATATACAGATACATTACAGTTTGCAGTGAATGTCATGTCAATAAGAGTTTACATTTATTATTATTATTATTATTAAATTTTTCTTTGTGGGTGGTATAAAGCTTAAAAGCTCGGAACTGTATCTCGGATATACGAATTCATTACAAGTAACATAATAGCTAACATTAATTCTTATTCTTAAACAAAAATGAATTACTGAATAAAAGAACAGAATTTATAACTAAGTGTAACCATACAGAAAAATACCTATTCAGGTCATACAACCATGGATGAAACGTTATAATTTCTTCTAATTTTAAAAACTGCATGTTCGAAAAAATCCGTTACGTGAGCGTTTTTTTAAAAAAAAGAAAACAGTAAAAATCAGTTATTGCAAATCTCCTGAAGACACCACATGGTAGAAACGTAAGTCGCGTAATAACTATTTTACAAATTATATATATATACCATCATCAGTAGACTTTAGTCAATAATATATCCCGTAAAAGAACTGCCCTCTCAAAAGATTTATGGCCTTTAAACCAACAAACCAATTATTATCTGGGATAAAAATAAATCTTATAATGGAAAAGGAAAAACATATAATTTATGTCTTCTAAATAAAACTACACATAAAACGATATAGACTACATAACCACTAACAGCAGATGCAAAAATGCAGTGGTTCAAAGCAAAGCCTATCCAGGTGCTGACTGTGGAAGCGACCACGTCCCAGTCATCTGCATATTAAAAGTGAAACTCCGGAGATTGAAGAAGCCTAATGCAGCACCATGAATGACCTCAAACTACAGAAAGAATACACTAACAGCGTAAAAACAAAATACGAAGAACAAACTAGGAAAGGACACTCAAAATTTGAACTCGCTAAAGGAAGCAATACTGACGTCAGCAAACAATATTGCCACAAAGAAAAATAGGCGCAGAAAAAAAAAAGGAGTGGATGACTGAGAAGATTCTGGACATGATGCAAAAGAGGCAGAAAATGATATCAAGATATGGGATGGAGTAAAGGGAACTACACCAAGAAATAATAACAAAATGTAGACAGGCTAAAGAGAAATGGCTCAATCACAAATGTGTAGAAGTAGAAGGATTGAGCAGGAATAATAAAGCAGACATGCATAAGGAAATAAAAGAACTGGCAGAATAAACCTGCTCTTCAGCAGGATGACTAAAATCTAAGGATGAAACAATCCTTTTGGAGAAAGAGGAAATACTCCAACGATGGGAAGAATATATAAAAGATCTTTTCCACGACAAGAGAGAGCAACCAATAATAGGCAAAGATGAGGACGGACTGGTAATATTAAAGTATGAAGTTGAATCTGCAGTAGCCAAACTGAATAGAAACAAAGCAGCGGAACCAGTCATAGAGCTGCTGATAGCCCTGGAAGAATTTATTATAGAGAAAATTACTGAAATAATAAATGAAATATATAATAGTGGGGTTATACCAAATGATCTCAGCAAGTCTATCTTCATAGCACTACATAAGAATCCAGGAGTAAACGAGTGCGATCTCCACAGAACCATCGGTTTAATGAGCCATATAACAAAACTGGTCGTCCGAATCTTGATGAATAGAGCGAGAAGCAAAATCAGGCCAGAGATAGGATAAGAAAAGTGTGGTTTCGTTAAAGACACGGGAACAAGGAATACCATATTTATGATTGCGAAGCTCTCCGAAAGGGCAATACAAATGAAGAAGGACTTATACCTGTGCTTTATTGATTATGAGAAGGTGTTTGACAAAATACGCCACAAAGATCTGATGGAGATGCTCGGCGGCCCGGACATATTTGGAAAGACTTGAGAGTAATAAAGAATCTTTACTGGCAGCAAACCGCTTGCATACGGACAGGTAATGAATTGAGTAGATATACAAACATAAAAAGGGGTGTAAGACAAGGATGTGTCTTTTCACCGGATCTGTTCAAGTTGTACAGCAAGAATATTTTGAGGACCCTAGAAGTTATGCCTGGATTCGTAATCGAAGACAACAATTTAAACAACCTAAGGTACGCAGATGATACAGTGCTGATAGCAGACACAGAAAGGAAACATCAAGACCTCTTACAGATTGTAGCAGAAGAAAGTAACAAGAAAGGACTAGAAATAATCTGCACGAAAACTGAATGCATGGTCATCAGTAAAAAGGGCAGCCCAAAATGCCAAATACAGGCCGGGGATACAAGAATCAAGCAGGTACAAAAATTTAAATTCCTGGAAAGCGTTATAACAGATGACGGAAAGTGCGACACAGAGATCCGAAGGCGAATTAGCATGGCGAAGGAAGCATTCCAGAAGTTGAGTAAGGTATTAAGAAACGGCACAATTTCGCTAGAAACTAGGAAAGAATACTGAATTCCTACATGATGTCCGTCCTTCAATATGGCAGTGAATACTGGACAATACCATCAAATATGAAGGAAACACATGAAGAAACTGAAATGTGTTTCTAGAGAAGGATGATGCTAATATCATGGATCGAGCATGTGAGCAATGATGAGGTCTTGGAAATGATGGAAACAAAAAGGAAATGATTACTGAGTATCAGGAAGAGACAGCTGAAGTTCCTGGGACAAGCAATGAGGAAGGAGGGCGTGGAGAACCTGATACTAACATGCCAGATAGAGACAGGGGAAAGTAACGAATAACATATTTGAAGGACCTAATCAGGTGGATGACAGAACGTGGATTGCACGGTGTAACAGGTGAAGGCGTGCTAAGAGCCACCAGGGATAGAAAAACGTGGAAAGCCATGATCGCCTACGTCCTGAAGGGACAGAGCACATAGAAGAAGATGAAACCAAACTGATCTTAAAACACTTAAATAATTAAAATTTACTAGACAAAAAAGGGAATGAATGAACACATACAAACATAGAAATATATATCTGCTCGAATCCGGTGACTGGGAATAGTAGATAAACATAGGCGCAAGATAATATGTATTTATTATCATTATATATATGTATATATATATATATATATATATATATATATATATCCGAGTGAATACAGAACGAAGAAATAATTTTTACAACGTCCAAAACATTAATTAAAAACAGTGCTCGATATATATTATATAGAGCTGTGAATATTTATTATAAATTATATTTTAGAACATGTACAATATTTTTTTATATATCCACTACAAATAGTACATTGGTTTCGACATTGAAACTTCAATGACTCATAAGGCGGTGTCTTCTGATGAGACATTGAAGTTTCAATGTCGAATCAAATGTACTATTTTTAGTGGATGTATAAAAAAAATTATGTACATGTTCTATAATATAATTTATAATGTATATATATATATATATATATATATATATATATATATATATATATAAAGAGAGAGAGAGAGAGTAAGAGGTCTGAATATGCAGGAACGCCTTTCTTTATTAAATATCCGTTTGAACCAACACTTCGTAATAAGAATACTTTGTCTCACCAGGTAGTTAATAATGATGGTACTAAACTTTATTTTTTAAAAAGAAGATTAAAAAATCTCTCTCCCCTTTATTTTTGGATTTTTTTCTTTTTGTACGCGATAGAGTGGATAAAAAAGATGGGAAAACTAAAAAGGATATCGAAAAAAGGGGAGAAACAAAAAGAAAAGAGAGATACATAGGAAATAAAGAGCGTGATACAGAAAATAAAAAAACACAAAGAAAATATAAAGAAGAAAAAAGTAAATTCAAAAAATAAATAAATAAATAATAAAAAAATAAATAGAAAATAAAAAAGTGGAAATAAAAAACAAAGAGGAAAACAGGAGAGAAAAAAGCAAAGAGGAGGGAGGCGATGACAAAGGCTCAGAGAAAAATAGACCCAAAATTTGGTAGGAGATGAAATATAGATAGATACACATAAAAAATCAAAAAGTAAATGGGAAGTGAGAGTCTTTAATTTTCTTTTTCAAAATAAACGTTTAGTACCATCATTATTAACTACCTGATGAGACATTGTGTTTTCGATGTCGAAACAAAATGTACATGTTTGTAGTAAATTATAATTTGTACATGTTCTAAACTATAACTTATAATAAATATTCATAGCTCTATTTCTATATTGAGCACTGTTTTAAATTAATGTTTTAACGTTGTTAACACTTTCTTCGTTCTTTATTCACGTGGGTATATATATATATATAGCATGCGGGCATATGTAGAGAGTGGTCCACAAGTAGATGAACTGCAGGTGGAATAGGATTTGTATCTGTCGTTAGTCTAACAAGATGAGGTCCCTCCACATAATACCAGAGCAGTCAGTGAGTATGTTGATAAAATATTTCATGAGAAATGGATTAGCTGATAAAGTCTAATTCATTGGCTATCACGTTCACCTGACTTGATCCCAATGTATTTCTTCTTTTTCTGAGTAGTCAAAAACCAATAAGTATTATTAATTTAAATAATTACATAAGGGATGCAATTCAAGAAATTCATACACAAATTTACTTGTATAAAGACTTTTGACGACGTCTACTGGGTGAAATTCAAAGCTGTGTAAATTGTGATAGACAACATTTTCATCGCCTGCGTTGACAACATTTAAGCGCTTTTGTTTTATTGTACAAAATAAAATTTAATTGTCAATGAAATAATTGTATTAATAAATATAATTGTATATGTAATCTCAAAATAAATGTTATCATTTAGTATCCACCTATTTTGAATAACCCTGTATGAAATTATCTATGTGTGCATGTGTACTATTTAACTACTACCGTTAAAAAGCAATAATCTTTGAAAATGTTTTATATTAAATCAATTAAGAAAAATACGATGTGCATACATCAGTAGTCTTAAGATGTCGCTAACATTTTTTGATTGCCCACGCAGAAAATGTAACCAGCTCGTAAGAATGCAATCTTATTATTATTTTTTAAAGATTTGTAAATTTTAAGAGTCAGTCTTTAAAATGTTAAACGATAGCTGATCTCGAACGCCAACCATTGCCGCAGTATAGAAATAAACAAGGGATTCCGCCAACAGAAAACGCAGAATTTTTATTCAAAATGATAGGAAGAAAAACAATATTAAATATCTAAAACGAAAGAAACATGAATCAAATAAAAGTAAAAAAAAATATCTGTATGAAAGGAAGAGGTCAGTTTGAAAAGAAGCGGTAAATGATGTCACGAAATAAAAAGGTCCTCAACACAAAGACAGAAGTGAATCAAAACGTGATATTGAATCAGAATAAAAAGGGAGAATATTGTTTCGTTTAAGGAAGAAAAAAAACGATAAATGATAACGAGGCAAGCTACTTCAGATATTTGCTGCGTATAATGCGGCATCATCGTCAGTAGGAATGCGGGGTGGGAACGTAGAAGAATGCATCAAGGGTAAGGGGGAATGTTGCAAGTTAACAAAGAAAACAATGGACCCAATTTAGACAAATAACAAATGGGTTGTTGAATTAATTTCCACTAGAGTAATGCCGAACATGAGGAAGAGCTCGCTTTCCCCAAATGATCCGGAGAAAACGACAGAGAGAAAAAGAAACATTGAACAAAAGAATAAATATTCGTTCATGTGTAAATATATCAAGACGTAAAAACAAAGTAACACATAAGGATTTTAATCGGATAGACAAGCATTTCGCAATAATAAAATGTCCACAAAATACATTTAAATGGTTTCTGTATTAATGACGCGTTATAGTTAACAACCCTTAACATATTTTAGGTCTTCTTCTTCTTCTTCTTCTTCTTCACATCTTTCTAATTTATTTGTGCCCGGTTTCCCTTCTACCAAGTTTTCATATCACTCCTCTCAATTCTCGGTCTGTTCCATTGTCACATCAACCATCACTTCTTATTCATAAATTTCTCATTCTCATTCATTTTATAGAATAATTCTTAAAACATCTCTTTTAATTTTATTCGTTTTTCTCTATTTAATTACGCTTCTTCATTTTGTTGATGAACCATCTTAAAAATATGTTACTTTTTATTCTTGACTTTCTCCTTTATACTTTTTCTTTTGATTAACTTTTTTTTTTTTGCCTTCTCTTCTTATTTTTCAACTTTCTATTAGAATTCTTTTTCTTTTCCTCTTCCTTTTTCGGTCCTGGGTATGACAGTAAACTGCATCCAGCAGCAAGGTCTCTCATAAAGATTTTGCGTGGAGCATGGAACCACCTCTTAATTGATGTTGTTCCCCGACCGCTACAATCTCCAATATATATATTGTATGTGGATGATTAATATATATATATATATATATATATATATATATATATATATATATATATGTTCCCACTAGACAGCTACGAAAGTTATCGCCGGTGTTTTGAAAGACAGTAAGTATGTTCAATTTTTCGGCACCCTTTTCACTATCATCGTCTGCTGAACAGTCAAATTTCTCATTCATCTAATCTCATCTCTCGTTCAGAAAATTTAATGGTTGACTTATTCTAAACAGACGGACAATTCTTTTTCATGTTTGTCTAATTATTGTCACCTTTTTCTTTTATTACCCTGTTAAGCAGATAGATATGCAATTTTAACAAGGACTTGTTAAATAAATGATTTTCTTCTTGTCAAATAAATGATTTTCTTATCTGGCTTTCTTGCTTGGAAGCGCTTGCCAGTCAACACGAGAACGCTTCAGAATATCTTATTCTCTTTTTTATCTCACTACAGTCGAAATTCTATTTTGGAATCGCTACTATCTCCTTGCATTGTGGTGCAGTGGATATCGACTCGGAACAACAAATAGGGTAACCGAGTTCGGATTGCAGTCGAATTCCTCACATTCACTTACGCACAAATACCCTTGGTAAAGGTATTAATCTGTTTTTTCTGTCCAGTTTTGGATTAAATAATAGGACAGATTGAGTTCTATAGCATTTGCTGTCAACCAGTCTACCGCAGAAAACAATGGCAAGCTACTACTGGATAATCTTCTGCCCAGTCAGTTATGGCTGTTTCGCGACATGATCGGCCAAAGCAGTATCTTGTATCACATTCTACTGACTGAGTGAGTATTAACTATTTTTCCATTGTTTTAACCTTATGAGATACAACTACCTCAAGTCAGAGCAGACCTGCAAAATCAGCAGTGACGATATGGTTCTACGCTCCTCAAAATCCCTGCTCTGAGGTCTTGTTGCCGTGAGTAGTTTATAGTCATACAATCTATCTCTAAAGATATGTATATTAGATAATTACTTCGCTGATGAAGAAGTAATTCGAAGCAAGGGTTATGTGGAGGTATTGATGGACCCTGAGAAGAACATGAAGGAAACAGTGGAGCAACGAGGTCATTTCTAACACTCGCAAGAAGAACGTTTATACTTTTTTATTCATTTCCCTCTAAGCAAGACTACTAAAACGCAAGGGGTTACTTGGGATGAAACCAATTCTTTAATCTGTGAAAATGAATGAGACTGAGAAGACATTGTGAGAAGAAACCGGAAACCCAATCCAAAACAGGAAACTATAGATAAATTTCTATTCCTTATATATAAAACAAAAATCCAGATGATTTTGAACTGAGAGAAAGTTAAACAGAATTAGAATTCCTAAGGTATTGCTGAGATTTTCGTGAAAACATATAGAAGAAAATAGTTATTGCTGCCGGATGTAGTTTATCGTCATACCCATGACAATCTATATCTTTCGAAACGTATACTGAATAATTCCTTCGCAGCGATTAAAAGCAAGGGAGATGTGGATACACAGATGGATGCTGGGCATAAAATGAATAAAAGAAGATAGCAACGAAAATATTTCCAAGAATATAGGAGCAAAAAGAGCGTTTACGTTTTTTATTATTCAAGGCGATAATGCTACTAAACGTAAGCGGTTACTTGGGATGAAACCAACGTTTTGTTGAGAATTAATGAAAATAAAAACAAAAAAATAATAGGAAAATCGTCCGGAAACCCGATCCAAATCAGGAAACAAGAGATAAAACTTTATTTCTGCTTAAAATTCAAAACAGAGCAGTGCGAACCCTATTATTAGAATCCCAAAAGTAAAGTTGAAATTTTTGAGAAACATATGGAAGGTAGTAAGTATGGAGAAGTTTATACTGGCAACCTACTGCAGGAAAATATTTCGCCTCGCAAGTCAGAGATCGAGAGAGTCATGCGTGTATCACGTATGGCACTTTACTGACATCTAGGATGTGCATTGTAGTGCAGTGTATATCGACTCGGAACGAGAAATCGGGAAGCCGAGTTTGAAATCCAGTTGAATTCCTTGCATCCAATTTTTTTTTTTTAATCATTTCACAAAAGAGTGAGGAGTACAAACTAGTTAGAAAGGAGCAATAGAGAGCTGAGAAAGCAGGTGCGATGACAGATACATGGGCGGAGAGAAAGTGAAGATTATACAGGGGAGGGGAGAGAGCTAGAGGCCAGTGGTTAGTAGATGAGTATTGACTTTGCATTTAAATTTCTGGAGGTTGTAGCCGTCAGGAAAGCAAGAATACGGGAGTGAGTTCCACAGGCGGGAAGTGCGAGGGAGGAAGCTGCAGGAGTAGAATTGTCGTTTGCATTTGGCTAACCTGACTGTGAATGGGTGGGATCCAGTTGCCAGTCTGGTTGCACGGGAGGCATCAGTGACTTAAGCTCATCCGAGCAGAAGTCATGAAAGTATTTATAGAAGAGACAGAGGGAGGCCACATTTCGACGATGGGGAAGTGGCTGCAGTTGAGTCGCCAGATCAGTACCTATCACATTACAGACTCTCCTTTGGTGCTTGTCAAGAACAGTGAGGAGAACGGCAGGGGCACCTGACCATAAATGGCAGCAGTACTCTATGCACGGACGGATGGTTGACTTGTATATATGCAGGATGGATTCAGGTGGAAAAAACATCCTGGATCGACATAGTGACCCAATCTTCTTAGCAGTAGATTTTGCTATGGATTCAATATAGTGGTTCCATTTTAGGTCAGAGGACAGGGTAAGTCCGAGGAGGCGTAGTGTATTACTCTCCGGGAGAATCACTTGGCCCATGCTTATGGGAGGCAGAAGAGGTTGCCTGTAATGGTTGACAGACAACAGCTTGGTCTTAGATGAATTGAAGTTGACAAGCCACTTCTTGCCCCAGTTCACCACAGAGTGTAGATCCCGCTCAAGATCAGCAGCGAGATTATGTCTGTCCGCCACGACAGGTTTCTTACTGGAGCGGGAGTATATTGTAGTGTCATCTGCGTAGATGCCTACTTGCGACTTGATCTCATCTGGGAGGTCGTTGATGAAAATAAGGAAGAGCGTCGGGCCCAGGATAGAGCCCTGTGGGACACCAGCATACGTGCTGTAGGACGAAGAGGCACGCCCATTCAGAACTACCTTCATTTTGCGGTTATTTAAGAAAGATTGGATTAGGTCAAGCAGGCGACCGGTAATACCAAAACTGAGTAGTTTGCATAGGAGGCCAGGGCGCCAAACCCTGTCGAAAGCCTTGGAGATGTCCAGAGCAACCGCGCGAGCCTCGTCAGACTCATCAAGGGCCTGTAGCATGTACTCCGTTACAGTTGTTAGCAGGTCGGCCGTGGACCTGTCAAAGCGGAATCCATATTGCCTGTCGGAGAACAGATTGTGGGCGGTGAGATGACGAACTATTTCAGTATTGATTATAGACTCGAATACTTTCCTGAATATCGGTAGAAGACTGATAGGGCGATAGTTGGATGGGTCCGAGGGTTCACCACAATTCTTAAAGACAGAAACGACTGAAGAGAATTTCCAGCATGCAGGAAAGCAGGAAGCAGAAAGGCAGTAGTTAAACAGTTTAGAGAGGACAGGGGAAAGTTCAGGAGCACACCTCTTAAGGACTATCACCGGGATTCTATCGTCTCCACGCGCCTTATGGTGTCGAGTTTTGAAATTACTCTGGATACTACTGTCGGGGTAATATATACGTCGTGCAGTTTGGCCTCAGTTCTAATAGGGAAGTCAGGTGGGTGCACTCCGGACGAGTCGAATGTGGAGTTGGATGAGAATCTGTGGGCAAAGCACTCAGCTTTGTCCGCAGATGACGTGCGAACCTCAAATCCATGGATTAAAGGAGGTATTGAGGATTTCCTATTGTTGAGCACTCGTTTACAAATCCTCCAATAGTCCTTGGAGCCGAACTTGCGATCAGCTATGTGCTGTCGCATTCTCTCAGCAAACAACTGTTTGGCGTCATTTAGGGTTCTCTTGCACTCATTGCGAGCAGATGTGAACTGGCGTCTATTGTGATCAGTTGGCTGTCTCCGGAATAGACGGAAGTAATGGTTCCTGTGGGCAATGGCGGCTGAGCAGGCCGGAGAAAACCACGGAGAGGACTGAGGTTTTAAGCAATACTTCCTGGTGGGTATGAAGTCATCAATGCCAGCTTTCACCCATGACGAGACCTCAGAGGCACAGTCATCAACTGATAGGTCAGACACTATTCCCCAAGGGACGTCGCAGAGGAAATCGCGAAAGGCATCCCAGTCAGCTTTTTGGTAGAGGTATGAGGTTCTATAAGTAGGAGTCTCCTGGGGGGAGTGAGATTGGAAAGAAATACTGAGGGAGACTACAGCGTGGTCGGAGTTGCCGAGAGGGCAAAGCTGCGAGACTTGACTGGCGTCAGGCGCAGAGGTGAAACATATATCTAGCAGTGAGGAATGACCCGAGGGAGTGCTTGGGAAGCGAGTGGGGAAGTCCACCACTTGTGTAAGGGATTGGGAAATAGCAAAGTTCATGGCGTGAATGCCCGCCGGATCAGTAACGGCGTTTTCAAGCCACTCAGAGTGATGGGCATTGAGGTCTCCAAATACAAATATGTGGGCGAATGGGTGATAGGAAATAGCCTTATCTATGTCGTCGGCAATGCTATCTAGTAGGGAGCAGTCAGGAGAGGAGGGAGCACGGTAAAGAAAGAATAGGTAGCTAACCGAACTGAAGAGAGACAGGTGGAGACATATGTATTGGTGGTCAGTAGATTCGAGTGAAGTCACCCTAGTTATGGGGAGGTGTTCGCTGACATAAACACCCAGCCCATGCATGTGGACAGTGGAATCCTTCCTTAAAAGGGGAAGATAACCAGGGATGAAGAGGTCAGAGGAGGGAATAGCTGAGTTGAGTTTAGTTTCGCAGATCGCGAGGATGTCAGAGGACTTTTCATGCAGGAACGCTTCTACACTAGGAAAGTTAGTACGAATGCCTCGGATATTAGTGAAGGAGAGGTTTATGGGTTTAGGTGTTTTGGATTTAACTGGTTTAGGGTCATTTCTGATTCTGTTTGTAGAAAGGGACCGAGGGTAGAGGATACAGGCGGTCATTACCCACGATCTGTGCTGAGAATTTTACGCACTAATACCCTTGGAAAAGGTATTAATCTGTCTCCTTCCTACAGTTATGGGTTAAATAATAGGAAAGATTGGGTTCTATAGTCTTGGCTGGCAACCAGTCTACCGCAGAAAGCAATGACAACCTACTGCGGGATGATGTTCTGCCCAGTCAGTGATGTCTCTTTCGAGACATGATCGCCCACATCATGTATCATGTATGGCATTTAACTGACTTACTTTATATAAATCCATCTCTTTTCCCTCCAGTTATTTGTTAAACATCAGGGAACATTGGGGTCTGTAGCCTACGTTGGCAACCAGTCTACTACAGAAAGAAATGGCAGCCTAGTGCGGGAAAATGTTTCGCCTCGCATGTCTTGGATCGAAAGAGACATGCGTGCATCATGTATGACACTTAAGTGACTTATATTTACCCAATAAGTATTCATCTAAATAAATTTGATTAAAGCAAACTAACGATGTTTGTATAATTTTATATTGTATTTTTCCAATTTTCGAATTTTAGAATATTCTAAAATGTTAACATTATTTAGAATCGTTGAATAGATCACTAACATTTATGTTGAGATAAACGAGTTTTACTTTTCGCAAACCTGTCGTTGAAATATAAATAAGCTGATTTGTTAAAAAAATACTACTACACTGCTTAAGAATTTCTTTAATTTTATTAAACAACACACTAAACAACTTAAAAATATTTTTTCCTTTTTAAAGGTAAAGAATAAATTATTCAGTTTACTTACTCTCGAGCCTGCAACATCTTTCGTTTGAAGCCATATTATAACTATTGAAAGCGTTTAGCTTTGTGGTTTGTCAATAATTATTGCAAACACACAGCAAACTGGTAACTCGATTGATTATTTTTACAGTAGTGTTCACCCTGTACAAAGCCTAGGGACACTCTAAATAGAAGGTTACGTTTTGTGTTGATAGGAGAGTAAAAGAACTATTTAATCTAGGCTTGAACTGTTTAAAATTGTAGTGGTCTTGAAAACATACTCTTGGATGTCTGATCGGAAGTCATTGAATGTAACCAGTTTGATTGTAGAGGCATTGAATGTAAACGGCCAGTTTTTTCCCCACTGAGAAGTTCTGTTGACATGTCATTGTAAATGGTTCGTTGGTCGGCGTCAAGGAATAAAGAAAAACTGTCAAATGTTATTTAGACCTACAAGTGAGAGGAAGTTTCGAGATGACAAGATAACCTAGAGCCATATGTGACGTATCACATCGAAGAATATTTTTCTCTCGTTTTTTATCGATTATCAATCGTTTTATGCTTATTTAAAGAAGGAAAGTAATTTTAAATTGTAAAATTCTTTTGAAAATAATAATGAGTTAGAAATACAAATCTCACTAATTAACCCATAGCTGGAAGGAGTTATGTATTCATACCTTTCTGAAGTATGTCACGAAGCCAACTGAAAATGGAACTTGGCTTTCTGATTTACAACTCAGTCAGTTAAGTGCCATACGTGATACACGCTTGGGTGATCATGTCTCGAGAGAGAGAGACATGACTGACTGGGCAGAAGATTATCCCTCAGTAGGTTGCCATTGCTTTCTGCGGTAGACTGGTTGCCGACCAAGGCTATAGAACCCAATCTGTCCTGTTATTTAACCCAATAACTGGAAGGAATAGACGGATTAATACCTTTCCCAAGTGTATTTGCGCGTAAGTGAATGCAATGAATTCGGCTGGAAATCCGAATTCACATAATCTAAAACACAATTTCGTATTGTTTTGGTTGTGCATGATATCATCATTTATGGGTTGTGTTCACTTAGGGCGTTGTCGGCCATGGTCATCAATTTTGGTCATCAATTTTTTCCTCTCTTTTGTAGTGCTAAGCAAACTGGCACTTTACACTCTATCCCTCTGTTTCTCGTAAGCCTTGTCAGTGTTATATTTTTCTAGTTATCCATCTTATTATTACGTATCAGAAATGTCAATCACGTATCGAAAAAGAAATGCTCTCTCAAGCATGTACCACGCAGAGAAGAAAGTTCAAACAATTTTTAGTGATTTTGCTTCCTTCTTCTTCTTCTATGTGCTCTGTCCCCTCAGGACGTAGGCGATCATGGCTTTCCAGGTTTCCCTATCCCTGTTGGCTCTGAGAGAGTTGAGTTAAAGAGAGATAACTACATGACATCCGGAGGTAGTACTGCACATGGAATGAGAACAGTAAACAATGTAAAAGTTTCGGTTCAAAATTTCTAGCAACTGAAGAAGGCCAGAGCCTACAAAGGCTGAAACGTCGTAAAACATAAAGATTCATGATAACTGTCGGAACAGTATAAATAATGCAAACGCTACCTCATCTCAGAAAATATAAACAAATACCAAAATATATTTATCTTACCTTACAACCTCTCCAGCCCTCAGCATTAAGACTTACCAAAAATCAAGGAATTATTCACATATTGTAAAAGTAAATACCTTTGAGGTATTTACAAGAAACATTTTACAATTAATAAATGTATGTTTTTGTATTGTTTATCGGTGTATGCATCCGCACTCCTTCCTCACCTAAAAATAGCACATTCAAGTCGCGCTCATTTGGGATGATCGCAAAGATTGAACCAGTCAGAGTGCAATGGAAGAGCCTCGCTTTGGAAAATATGTTGTGAATTCTAGTAAATATAAATTATTTTAATTCTGGTGGATAATATTATCGAATGAATTAACAGAAAAGACCCAAATTATTAGTTAAACGCAATGAGTTAATGAAATAATTTTATTGAGGTTGCCTTGTACGTATATTTTATTGTCAAAAGCGTTGTGGATAATGCTAACCACCAGGATAGAGACACTTTGCGACTTCTCGAGAAATGAAGAAGAATATTGAATTAATTGCAAGGCTTGCTGCTAGACAATTTTTCTTAACAAAATATATCATACGTATTTATAAGCCTACCATTCGTTTATGAATTGAACTAGCAGTATAGCCCGGTGTTGCTCGTGTGTAATGAAAGCTGTAAAACTAATCCATGGTCCTGGAGCTCAGACTCTTTCGACGTTGGCACGAAAGACTAAAAAGCAATAGTTGATTCCAGTTAAAGTGAAACCGTAAACTGAAAGAAAAATGAATGGATGTAAGTCAAATTTTAATTTCCTGGTATCGATATCAAATTTTCTGCACTATTGTAAGAACTGCAACCTTGAAACTTTTGAATATCGTTTCTTATGTCTTCGTCTATGAGTGTATCAAATTTGATTAAAATCGGACCACTCCTTCTATAACCCGATTTTTTCGATTATCGATTTTCGATATTTATCGGTGGTACCTCGGCACAAAATCTAGCTAAGAACACTCGCAGACGCTTATAATACAACTGTGTAAATTTTCAAGAAAATCGGTTTAGCCGTTTCGGAGTCTATAGGTAAAGGACACACACACATACACACAGACAAAGTTACATTTATAAATAAGTTTAGTTATTGCTGATCCAACTGGTTTGTGTTTCTGATATGAAGTTAGAGATTCCTGATAAAATACAAAGAAGAAACTGTAAAGTAGAATACCTGTTTCGTTTCTATAAATATTTTCATGATAAATTTTTTTCTGAAAAGCTTTCTTTAAGGCCTTATCAATTTAAGCGTACTATTTGATGATGTCCGTTGTGGCGTAATGCACATAAGCACGGAATGAGAAATATGAGAACCGAGTTCGAATCCCTATCGAATTCGTTTCATTCACTTACACACAATTAACACTGAGAAAAATACGAATCCATCTCTCCTGAATAGCAGGACAGATTGTGTTATATATTCTTGTTTATCCTTCCAGGTATGGGTTAAATAGCAGGACAGATTGGGTTCTATAGGCTTGGGTAGGAACCAGTCTATCGCAAAATAAATGGCAACCAACTGCAGAAAGATTTTCTGTCCGGTCAATCACGTATCAGAGAAGAAATGCTCGCTCAAGCATGTATTAGGTATGGCACTTATCTAACTGAATTGATTTGTGGCAAGGCTTCAACATTTTACAGTTGAAATATCTAGATATTCCTGTTCTTTCATTGTTCTCCCTACTCAATAATGTGTTCTTTTTTTAAAAAACATTCTCTCACGCTCATTGGCCCCTTACGTATTGGTGTGTTTATTACTTTGATTGTGGTGAAATGATTAAATAAAACCGGTCCAAATCTCAACCAAATCTGTTGTATTTTGCTTTTCAATAAATGTCCTTGCTGAAAACACTAAAAAATGGACTTTTTTTTTCTATTCATACCCCCAGCTACCGAGATCGCTGTCTAGATAGGCTCTCTTGCATGAGGGGGAAAACGGTCCAGAAGAACCGTACCTCCATATTATATAATGGAGCAGACAATGGAGAAGAGCAATGGTCGGATTTTACTTGAAAGAGCATGGCCTTAAAAGGAACTTCTTTACGGACACGTCTCTGATTCGGCGTATAACCTTTAATACAGGGTAGAGGTTGTATAATTTTACATTTAACCACTTCATTTCTACCTTACACAAAAACGGGCATGTGGATTTCAGATATATTATTCAGATAGTCGCTGCTAATACAATTAAGGAGTCTTTAAGTATGAAAATATTCTTACAATCAGCTGGGTGTGGCTAAAGTTAACCTCACCCAGCAACCTTCCCAAAAATACGACCTTCAAGCTAAAACAGGTAGGTTTCTTTTTAAGATTTTAGAGGAAATACGCATATTATCTGACTGGAAAATATTTTATTGTGATTATTATTTTCGAAAATTTTGTGCGTGCGTTGTTGACTAGAAATAATGGCAGCTGAGCCAAAAAAGAAGAAAATAAAACACGTTACGAGAATAAATTGCAATGTTTGCGTTGTCTCTAATGATAGCGTGATGCGCTTGCGCACGAAATCACTTCCTGTCAAAAGTGCTTCGCAGTACAATCGTGTGCGATTTATTTCTGTACATAGTTTTGTTTAACTTGGAAGAAATAAAAAGTCAAATAAGCTCTTTAAGCATTTCTTTTGAGTGAATTAGAACTAAACATGCGTTTCTACGCATAGATGATCTTAAATATCGGGGCGTAAAACTTCCTTGAAAATGCGGTAATGTAGGTGAGAAATCCAATGGATCTTGTCGGAATTGCAAAAATTAACCCAAAACATACATCCACATGGGCAATATTAAAATACATATGCCTCTCAAAAACAATATATGAAGTTATAATTTTAGGAGACATCTTTCTGCTTTCTTTCCATGGTTGATAATAATCTTCAAAGGAGTGACTTGTTGCGACTTTTCAGGCTAATATTCTTAACGGACATGAAGTGGAATGACTATATTGAATTCACTGCTAGGTCAGCTGCTAAGAATGCCAGATAATTTTTCTCTACACATTCTATCATACATACGTATACATCAATCATTCGCCAATCCTTTGAATATTGTTGCCATATATGGTCCAGTGCTCTTGCTATATATCTATAGGTTCTTGATAGAATCCAAAGAAGAATCAGCAATGTTATTGGTTCTGCTGTGGCGTCTTGTTTTCTGTCATTTTCCCATCGTTATAAACGAGCTCACTTATGATTTCTCTATCAATAATTTAATCGTATTTTTCCGGTCAACTTTCTGATATGGTTACAAGTTCTGCCAGGATTCATCATTGGCGGTCACAATCTGATCAGCATAAGACATGCAGAAGATACAGTGCTGATAGCCGACACGGAAAGAAAACTAGAAGACCACTTAAAAAGTAGATGAAGGAAGTCAAAAGAAATGACTACAAATAAACTACAAGAAAACGGAATGTATGGTCATCAGCAAACAGAGGAGCCCAAAATGCCAATTACAGGTTGGAATAATACTAAAATCAAGCAAATACAAACATTTAAGTACTTGGGAAATGTTCTAACGGAAGATAAAAAGTGCGAAAGCGAATTTGAATGGCCAAGAATGCATTTAAGAAGCTGAGCAAAGTATTAAGAGACAGGGTGTTTTTTGTCTAAAAAAACATTTTACTTCTGAATCGTAGATAAGGCAAAGGAAAAAATAATGACAATTGATAGTTAATACAAAAAGTGAACATGTATCATGATGTGATATTGAAGGAGCGTGACATTAAATAAAGATCCCAAATCCTATAAATCAACATATACTTTTCATTAATCTCCTGTGCTTAACTCCCTAGAAAATAAGAACGATGAACAGCGGCAAGTAAAATTACAGTAATATATTGTTCCTGGGTTTACCGTCCTGGTAAACTGCATCCGGCAGCAAGGCCTCTGATTGGGAGGTTGTGAGGAGCATAGGAACCACTTCATAATTACTGTTGTTCTCATGTCCACCCAGACCCGAAGTATTAGCACCTATTAGGGTTCCAGCTATGGGCAAATAGTTAACCCCCAAAGTAGGGTCAAAACACTACGAAAGTATAAAAATATACTTTTATGGAAATATATACATAAAAATAGACATTTATAGAAAAACATACATTTTTGAAGGAAAATATTGCCAGCAAGACATTTTTTGGGGAAATATTTGCCATAACATATTTTTGAAGTCAAATTTGCCATAATACATTTCTGAAAATAAAAAAAAATTACTATCAGGAATACATTTTTAATACAAAACTAGTTATCGCTATGTATATATTTCAAAGATTTTGTTGGCATTAAATGACTCACTGATATTGATATGCCATAAAACAAATCAACCAACCAACAATAATTTTTAGTTCTACTTTCTACCATTTCATTATTTTTTCAGTTACCACATTTTGTGAGGCTGTGTTAAATTTTTCCCTCTATCTCACAATTCTTGTTCAAGGTAAAATAGCAAAATGCATGACATGAGATATAATCCCGTGTTGAATTTTATGGACTTTTAGATAGATTTTATTGCAACTGCTCTAACAAGTTTTGTTTCCCCTGGTACCTCGATCACATGTATTTACCAGTGCTGCTAGATTGGTATCAATGTTCCACCGTTTTACCATCGAAGGAGTTAAATGTATGTTCTTGTATGTGGAAATCACTTCCATTTGCCCCTTTCGGTGATAACTGCAATCTCCACAAGTATAAATGCAACGTCAATTGCTACCTTCAATCTAATTGATTTCTATCCATCTCTTATACTTTCTTCGACATTACCTGTACCATCTTTAATTCTCTGACTGTGAACCAGTGGCATTCCTGACTTGCTTGGGATGAACTGATTATAAAAAAATGATCTTTCAACCTGTAAAATGATGAGACCTAGCTGTCAATTTGACAGCATGCGTAGTTTTATTTAAATGAAAGTATTTCTGGAATTCGTTGCGTTCTCTTGAATTTTCTGGACGTCTTGAAATCTTATGTCAATCAGGTGCAATTTGATTGTTGGTAAAAGTAAAATGTAGCAAACTGCGATATTTGGTACATAAAGTTTTTGTCAATCCTGAGTAATGTTGGTTTTTTAAAAAGACAAAGCCTAATCTATGTTTACTAATGAAATTTCTACCCACTATGCATACTTTGGTTAGCGAATTGAAAGTTTTTTTTTTATACAAAAATACTCACACTAATTCCAAAAGTGAAACTTGAAAGGAAAGAATTTTTTTTCAAAAACATAACAAAATATAATTCTACGTAACAGTAAAACACGAAGAAAAATAAAAACAGCAGAAACAAAAACACTCTTGAACATGGCTATAGAAGTGGCCGAGAGCGCTGGGAATGATAACAATTATGAATAATTGTTTTTATTTCTTATCTCTATTCTTTTAAAAAAATTCGGCCGTATTCAATGAAAGACGTTTGAAAGAAAGGTTTCTGACCATGTGTATATAATCATCTTAAGAAAATCCTGTATCGCAGCTCGATTATCAGTGCAGCTTCAAACAGGGATATGCGTACACGCTAGACGTAGGCAGCTTTTCATAGCGGTTTATTCAAAGGATGTAAACAAACCCCGATGACTTAACGCTTTCAATTTAATAGCCGAACCTTAACACAACAGCGTTCAATACAGTAGTCAAAAATGTAGCATAAAGCCATAAGCAGTCACCGTTTAACATGAAATCAGCCAACCTTTCTAAAGTTCTCTATCGACTAGCGAGAGCGAAGAATAATCATCTAGCAAGAGTAAAGAATAATCATGTATATATATATATATATATATATATATATATATATATATATATATATATATATATAGATAAATGGTATCAATAAAAGTCAGTATAGATTCGTCTTCTTTACCTTTGACAGCTTAGCATGACTCTTTAGTCATTGTATTTTGTATAGCAATACATATGTTAGAAATATAATATGAAAAACGTTGCTGCTGTTCTTGATGGAAAACAACAAATGTAAAAATTTTGTGTATTTATTGATTTAGTTATTGATTCCGTCATCGAATCAAATACCAAGAAGAGTGGCAATTGAATCCCTTGTATCTTTCGCAGAGGCTGATCTTTTGAATGCTAATGGGTCCTGACATGTCATCTGGGTTTCAGAGGTTTTCAGGCCACCGTAACTTATCTTCCCTTTGTCTTTACTTTTATTGTGGAGACAAAAGGAGGAAGAATAAACAAAGTATTGTACTCACCGAGGCTAGGTCTGGGAGGGGAAGTAAGGGCTCTGGCGTCGTAGTCTGAAATAGTAATTTTTCTCCCGACCGAACCAGGGCCATGGGATTGACGATTCTTATAGACGCTCTGGCCTCGTCGAATCACGTTGAACGAGACCTAGAGACATTAAAAGGTGCTATATTCTGTCGTAAAGCAGTCTTTTGTAAATCTTTTGTAAAGGTCAGTAGTTACGGACAGGAGAGTGCTGAGTGTTACAAGTCATTTTGGCTTTTGTTACCGTTACAAGAAAGACATCGCTTGTAAGCAACGTCAGATGTTTCGTTGCAGGCCTTAACATCGTCTTTTCCTTCCTCCCACTACTTGTTGAGATAATCCCGACAATATATTTATCTAATCACTCTCTCAGCACCTTCCCCTAAGTAACCACCTGCGCTATAGTGGCAGTGGAATGCCTTGCTTGGGGTGAAATGATTAAAAAAGAATCATATTTGGTATCTTCACTTCACGACTTTAAACACAGTACTAGATTGGAAAATAGGTCTCATCATTATAAAGTTGAAACTGGTGAATGTAACCAATTAGGTTCAATGCTAAAAGTTTCTTTTCTTACTTCTTGGTGGTGGAATTCTCCCAGCTTCATGTATTCAAGTCAACTTTGATCTTCAATAATCTAAATGCAAACGTTATCGTCTGTTTCTTTGAAGCTTTGAGACCAGCTTCTTCATTGCCATTTTCCCCGAATAATAATTTCTTAGATTATTTCACTCTCGGCTGATCGTTGGGTCTTATTGGCTTTATCGCTTTGTGTCTGGGGAAACGACTGAAAGATACATTTTGTATGAGTTAAATATATGTAATCTATATATATATATATATATATATATATATAGAGAGAGAGAGAGAGAGAGAGAGAGAGAATCTGTAAGACGATTGATCCCGATTTGACAGCTTAGATACAGTCATTTTCTCATCGGTGCCATGTGGATTCCCTATGTCTCTTCTACAAATACTTTCACGGTTTCTGCTCCGATGAACTTAGTTCTCTGGTGCCTCCTATATATGAATTTACACAAGCCGCAAGATTAGCAACTAGATCCCACCCTTTCACTGTGAAACCAAGAAAATATAAGCGCAAATTCTACTCTAACAGCTTCTTTTCTCGCACTTCCTGCTGTGGAATTCCATTCCATTTACATGTTTTTCTGACAGCTACAATCTCCAAGAATTTAAATGTAAAGTCAAAAGTCATCTGGATATCCAAATAACCTGCATCCCCCCCCTCTCTCTCTCTCTCTCTCTCTCTCTCTATCTCATGCTCCTTTCTTCGTCCACTCCACTCTCATTAGTATTCTCATCCTTCTCTTATCCACTACCTAACACCTCCTATAACCTGTCACTCTTTCCCATAACTTTCCTCTTATGTAGCCTCCTGCAAAACAGTGGCAGTAAAATGCCTTGCTTGGGGCGATATGGTTATAAAAAAATATATTATAAGCAAATATATCATGGCACGACCAGTTTTTTATAAAGTGTAGTCATGATTCGAACTCGTTCAACTGTTCTTTCTACAAGATTTCTAATCTAAATGTAAGTAATTTCTTGAAAAAACTAAGTGAAGGCAAAGAATTCAATTACGCAAAATCAGACAAAAAATAAAGAAAAAAATGACATTTTTTTCAATATTTCTTTAATGCTGCACATGAACGTAAAGAAGACGTTTAACGGATCCGGGAAGGAGTTTATTAGATAATAAAGGAAAACATTAAGGACCAATCAGAGCAGGCTAAATAAGAAATATTATCCGGTTGTCTGATTGGATGATAAACGGTCTTCTTCATTTCCTGCGTCTTTTTATGTACTTTTTGTTAAACAACCGAACGGCATTTATAAACTAAAAAAAAGAAAACATTAATAGAAGAAAAGAAATATGCAGCAAGAAAAGCAATCATTATATTTTTTCTCATATATATTCCAATTTCCTCTATTAGGTTTATTTACGTAATAGAAGTTATTTACATTTATGACATTTTTTATAATCGTGTCGCCCAAAGCAAAGTATTTTACTGCTACTGTTGAGCTGGGGGTTACATAGGAGGTAAGTTATAAGAAAGAGTGACAGGTTACAGGGAGTGTCAGGAAGAGAGTAGGAAAAGAAGGATGAGAATACTTATGAGAGAGAGAGAGAGAGAGGATGCAAGTTAGTGAGAAAGGAGATGACTATTGACTTTACATTTGAATTCTTGGAGAATGTATCAGTCGAGAAAGCAATTAAACGGAAGTGAATTCAACAGGCGGGAAGTGCGTCAGAAGAAGAAGCTGAAATAGATTTTGTGTTTACAATTTATTGGTTTCACAGTAAAAGGGTGGGACCTAGTTGCTAATATTCTGGCTCGAGCTAATTCATGTATGGGAGGGTACCAGTGAGCTAAGTTCATCTGGGCAGAAGCCATAAATATATTTGTAGAAGAGACACAGGGAAGCCACACTGCGCTGTTGAGAAAGTGACTGTATTCGAGCTGCCAAGTCGGGATAGATCACAATACATATTTTCCGTTGAATTACGTCAAGGACCCCTAGGTGAATTACACAGGCATTGCACACACAAACACACACACACACACACACACACACACACACACAGAGAGAGAGAGAGAGAGAGAGAGAGAGAGAGAGAGAGAGTTTCCATTTAACTGTAGGAATTTTATTTGTATATTTCAATTGCCAGAAGTAGAATTATTATATGCTTTATTATTCAAAGTTATGCTGGTATAATCAAAATTTAGAATTATTCTTAGTACATCCGATATAATGTTTGGTAATATTAGAATTTTCATTGGTACTGATAGGTGCTTAGTTTACATTGGAATCTGTAAGGCGTTTGTTTTGCATTAGACTTATGTTAGAGTTATGACAGTTCCAGGAACTTGGATTACTTTCATTATTTATGGTACGTTGGCTATAATAAATATTATAATATTGTTTCAGAATTTTATTTTTGTTTTCTTTATCATATCAAGATTGTCTATATCTAAGTTTCAGTGTAGTTCTAAAAATTTTGCTGAGTGGGTTATTAGTTGGGAAGTGTTTTTGAACTAGATTAAGGAATTTATTGCGTAACTTGGTACTCACTATTTGGCTAAATGATGGTGTGTACCAAATAATTTTCCTATTTCGATTATGTTTGGTATTTTGTTTAATTAGTTTATCATATATAAAATTCTTGCAATTATAGCCGCTGTTTTTTACGGTTGTATTAAAACAATTTCCAATTCTGTGTTCAGCTGAATATGGAATATGTTTAATAATCGATGGTGAGTGGTTTGATTTATTTAGAATGGATATAGATATGATTAGCATTATACTAATATAGCGAGAAAGTATTATTAACTACGTCAAGTATAACATCTATAAAGTCACCTTTTTTGAGGTTGATATTTATTATTATTTAAGATTAAATTTCCTCAGTATTCTATGTATGTAGAATCCGTAAATACATGCAAATACTGAAGAAATATAATCTAGGATCCGAGATTGTGTTACCATCCAAGATTAAAGTGGAACTTAAAACAAAACAATTAAATTGTGGTCCCATGTTTTTCAAAATCTCTAATCTGCTAATCAGAGTCATTGCTGCTGGATACAAGTTTATCGTCAAATCCAAAACTTATCTCTATCCACCCTGCATAAAACCTCTTAATATAAATAAATGCAACTCTTATAAATGCATGAGAAAATAGCTGAAAACAGTTTATCAGTTGGTATGACGCCAAGTTCCTGAAGAGGAGAATCATGAAACTGCCTCTAGTTAAATGTTACATACGTATTTGAAGATATATATAAAAAGAAATAATTTCGAAATTCACTTGAAGATCATTATGTAATTGTGAACGTGTTGAACAAAACTTGGAGACATTA
The DNA here is from genome assembly GCA_037127315.1 of Ascarosepion bandense. Taxonomy (NCBI): domain Eukaryota; kingdom Metazoa; phylum Mollusca; class Cephalopoda; order Sepiida; family Sepiidae; genus Ascarosepion; species Ascarosepion bandense. Next base: position 3,259,541 of record JBBBDQ010000815.1, on the reverse strand, counting down.
AATGGAATTACAATGGACCTGAGAAATCCAGAAAATCTTCGTGCGTGAAACTAGAACAATCTAAATAAAGGGTTTACTTCAAAACTCCATCATATAACACCTGTAAAATACCAGATCATACTACGTTCGAAACTTCGTGATTATAACACTTGAGATGGGGAAAAAATGTCGAACAATATATATATATGTGTCTGTGTGTCTTCTGGCTTTCTCTCTTCCAATCTTTTCACTCTTCTCTTTTTTTATTTTTTCCAATTGGAGTAGATAGACTGAACTATCGCCCGGTTCATACTCCACCCACGTCTATTGAACAGGTGAAGAGGCTCATTCCTTGTTCCCTGTCTAGGATGTAGTTTCCGGCTTTCTCTTTTCCAATCTTTTCAATCTACTCTTTTTTTATTTTTTCCAATTGGAGTAGATAGACTAAACTATCGCCCGGTTCATACTCCACCCACGTCTATTGAACAGGTGAAGAGGCTCATCCCATGTTCCCTGTCTAGGATGTGGTTTCTCTTTTCCAATCTTTCTATTTTCCAATCTTTTCACTCTTACGTAGCCCTCTGCACATCAGAGGCGTGTTACCGCCTTGCTCGGGGTGATATGATTAATATATATATATATATATATATATATATATATATATATGTGTGTGTGTGTGTGTGTGTGTGTGTGTGTGTGTAATTATGCTTGTTTTTACACACACTAATTCCAGCAGAAACATTTCCGGGAAAAATATGCATATACGCTTCATAAAGATAACTATTAAATGCATCTGAGCCTTTTTGTATAGACTTGTAATTATCATAAATCTTTTTTTCCTGTTACTGAATTTTGTGTATACGGCATTGAATGCTTCTAGATAAATTGCCGGTCTTCTAATACTGAATCGCTAAGCCATGTAATTCGCATAATTAAAGGACGGTACCATCAAACAAAATGGATCAAGATAGGACAGTGCTAAAATTCTATCGACCCGAAGCGACAATCATATTATTCTACGCAATATTACGTTATACTGATGCATTGTCATAATGAAGAGTTGGATTTATGTATCAGCCTGACAGATAATTCCAGTGGGAGTCGAAGACACAAGAATAGTAACAGGACTCCAGCCATATATTCGAACCAGTCGCAATTATTATTTCAGAAATATGCTATTTACATGCATAACAAAATAAACCTCATATTTCAGTGAGCTGATTTCTTATCCAGCAGACACTAATGACTTTAACACACACAAACACACACACACACACACACACTATATATATATATATATATACATATGTATGTATATATATATATATATATATATATATATATATATATATATATATATATATATATACATATATATATAAAAATATTTAAATGTATATATATATATATATGTATAAATATTTATATGTATATATACATATACATATATGAGTTGAGTTTGAGTTTTGTTTAACGGCATATCAACCTCTGTGGGTTATTTAATGCCAAAAAGGCTGGGTTTTAAGGTATTTCCTTAATGTTCGGTTATAGTGATATAATTGATTTAGGGAGATTTTAATGATTTTTTTTGTTTTTATTCTTTGATTTTAGAAAACTGAAAATATCTTCTATATTTTATTTTATTTTTCAACTTTTATATATATATATATAATTGAATTAACCACATTTCGCTGCCTGATGATGGTGTATTAACCACGAAACTTTATAGCTGTTACGTTGCAGTAGGCTATAATAACAATAACAATAATAATAATTATATAAATAAATGTGGTAATTGAAAAGAAGAATCGCGCCAGTGATAGTGGGTGCACTTGGAATGATAAAAAATGGAACAAAACAACACATTGAAAGAATCCCTGGAAACCACAGCTTAAAAGATATACAAAAAATGTCTTGTTAAGTACAGCCAACACACTAAGAAGACGTTTGTCTATGTAACGCTAGGGATGTTAGGGGACATAGAAAAAACATGAAATGGGGCCATAACAATACATCACAACATGTCTTAGGTTATTCCCACAAAGTTGGTAGGTAGCGCGACCATAGCAGAAAGCGAATTTTGATAAGACATGACATAATAATAACAAACTTAAGCAAATAGGCAGGACATTATTGTTAAAAACCAAAAGGAAAAACTTGCCTATTAATTGGTATGGCTTGTCCAGCGGATAGTAACATAGCAACCAAAGAATTCGAAAAACTGTCAAAATATAAAGACCTGGAAATTGAAATAGAAAAAATGTGGAAATTGAAAACAAGAATCTTACCAGTGATAGTAGGTGCACTTGGAATGATAAAAGTGTGGAACAAAACAACACATTGAAAGAAACCCTGGAAATCGCATTTTAAGAGATATATAAAAAATTGTTTTGTTACGTTCAGTCCACACATTAAGGAGAAGTTTGTCTATGCAGTGCTAAGGATGTCTTATTCTTATGTCTTCCTACAGACTTGGTAGCTAGTGCGACCATAGCAGAAATCGAATTATGATAAAAGAAATGTCATAATAATAATAATAATTAGTATATATATATATATATATATATATATATATATACATATATATATATATAAATGTCATAATCAGAATAATTACTGTATATATACAGAGAGAGAGAGAGAAAGAGAGAAAGAGACGAAAGAAGGAGAGAAAGAAAGAAAAACAAAAAAGATAGATAAATTGATCGATATAAAAAAACAAATAAAGCAAAAATCAAACAAACACTGTCAGGTTTCTAGGTGTCATATGATAACGTAATTGAATTTATGACTCCTTTCAACCTCAAGCATCCAAACGCATTTTTCTTACGCCAAATGTTGTCTTTTATTCTGTGGTGAAGAATCCGAAATCATCAGCCGTTTCGTGAAACAGGTTGTTTATAGATTTTCCAATTCAGCCACTTTCTCACCGGCAGGATGTGGCTTCCATCTGTCTATTCTACAAATATTTTCATGGCTTCTGCTTCGATGAATTTAAGTCACTGGTGCCCCTGCCACAAGAATTTACTCGTTCAACCAGGCTGGCAACAAGATCCACCTTTTACATTTAGATCAACCAAATATAGCCGATAATTCTACTCCATCAGCTCCTTTTCTAGCACTTCCTGCCTGTGGAACTCACTTCAATATACTAGCTTTCCTAACGTTTACAACCTCCAGGAATTTAAATGCAACGTCAATACCCATCTCTTATCCACTTGACTTCAGTTCTTTCTACATCACCCTGTATATCTCGTTCTTTTCCTTTCTCTCTACCTTCGCAACTATCTTCACACCTGTGTTCCCATCGTTCTCTTGCCCTTTCTATGTCACCCCCTCCATCTGATGTGTCATTATCTTTACCCACTTTCTATCTAAACTTTTACTCTTATGTACCTCCCTGTGCATCAGTGGCGACACCGCGTTGCTTTCAGTGAAAGGGTTAAAAAAAAGAACAAATTTGGTCCTATCATCATCACGTTTGTTTCGTATAGTACAGGATGCGGCTAAAATACATCCGAGGTTTAAAACTGTCACCATTATGGTGCTATTAAAATTAGCCAAGTAGCAGAGATTTCATCATCTAACGATGACCGTATTATTTACCACCACTTACCAACATGGATAAGTTTCTGCGCACAAATACATTTGCTTCTGAAACGTTTTTTTTAGACTGGTGATTGTAGGATCATATAATCATGGATGAAAGTATTCCAAGACTTTAAGAAACTTCTACTAATATTGAAAATTGCTCTTTAATAAAAGATTCCTGTTACGTGTTCGTTTGAAAAAATATTAAAACCAGTTATTGTAAATCGTCTGAAGACACCCAAAGGTAGAAACCGAGGTTGCGAAATAACTCTTTTTCAAATGAAAAATATTCAAAAGTTCTACAGTATAATTGCATTGAACACTTTTTATTACAACTGTGTACGGGTCTAATTTAATTGTGACAAAAAATAAATATTTAATTATATATATATATATATATATATAGTGAGGCAAAATTAGAACAACTTAGCTATAATTTATTAAAAGTATCATTACGAATGTCTGTTTTATCCTTTAGTTATTGAATTGTTATATATGCTGTTCAAAATGTGATTTTACAAAGCACATTTATCTTCTCTGCCTGCCTGATTCATTACCACATCAAAGAGTATTCACTGTAATTTATGTCATTCATATTGTTTATATTTTAATTCTTTCTATAATTTTCCTAATATTTCTTAGACGCGTCTGATAAATAACTGATTTCAAAGAGCCCCACCGAAAAAGAATAATCGAATGTTAAATCCTTTGACCTCAACGGCAACTGAAGAGGACTTTTAAAATCAAATTTAAACCTGATTACTTAATAAAACATTATGGTGCGCGACTTTTGCCTAAACCTATATCTATATTGACTGATTGTTTAATACTTATTTTTTTATCATAATAGGGTTAGATCAGTACACATTTGTATTAAACAGTCTTCGATACAATTATATTGTAGAACTTTTGAATATTATCCATTTTTAAACGAGTTATTTCGCTACCCAGGTTTCTACTATGAGTGGTGTCTTCAGGCAATTTTTAATAACTGATTTTACCGTTTACCGTTTTTCTTTTTAAGAACGCTCTTATAACTGTGTTTTATTCGAACGTTCACGCGACAGGGAATTTATGCACGCGTTATTTTTAATTTAAAACGGATTATGGCGTTTTCATCCATTATTGTATGAACCTAAGAGGTATTTCTTAGTGTGGATGCATTTCATCATAAATTTACGTTCTTTCATTTAACAGTTCATTATTATTTGGGAATATCATAATTTCTAATTTTTCTTCTTGGCATAGTCTACATATTTTTCTACCGTTGTAAGGCTTGGCTGTTTTTACATTGCTCCACGTTATGTCTGGGTCTTTTCCATATTTTGATATCAATTTCCACACGTGGCTAGCCAATTTTGTATTGTTTTTTAATTTTTCTATTATAAATGTAGACTTGTGACTAAACCACCTAGTCTTAAAGGTGTCTTTGGTTGAGCCAAAATATATTTTGTTTTGGACATCTAGGTCATAAAAACGTTTACCGCTTTTCTTTTTAAAAAAACGGTAAACGGTAAAATCAGTTATTAAAAATCGCCTGAAGCACCACTCGTGTTAAAAATCTGGGTAGCAAAATAACTCGTTTAAAAATGGATTATATATATATATATATATATATATATATATATATATATATATGCAAACTTATCACTATACTCGTTTCGAAAAACCCTCCACGTATATATGTGGAAGGAAAAAAAGTTGTAAAAACAGAAAGAGCTAAGCACATGAACATCAGCCAAAGCGATTTGGACCGAGCCAGTACGTATCCCAAAGAAAAAAAAACCGAGACGAGTAATCAATAACAAAAAAGTGCTCAACACGTAAGCAGAGCAGAATAAGTAATTTAACCTAGTGAGCAAACAAAACTACCACGGTTATATCGAAACTGATCTTCAGATTATTATTAAAGAGCCAACCTTCCCTGAACATCCGTTTAGGTGAAACCTTGGTAGGTTTGTTGGCTCACTAAGTCAATTACTTATATATATATATATATATATATATATATATATATATATATATATAGTAATACGCAAACATATACTTTTCACTGTATCACAGTTCATCAGTACGGTTAGAAATCCGACTTCTTCTAGCCAGGATTGAAACCCAACTAAATTAACATCAGTCAGCTATTCTATCGCTGCTCTACGGGTGCTTGTTAGAGGAAGGCAATGGAAACACACGCCATTAGCCGAGAGTTTTCAAATTCATTACTGAATGAACGATGATACATTTTTTAAATGTCTACCATTCCATCAGAGTGCTCAATTGGTGTGCGTGATGTTATGGAAAGTCCCGAAGATTAACGAAATGTTTTTAACAATCAACATATCCAATTTATTGGTTTGAAGATTATTTTTAATCTCTACTCGTATTTGAGGGTATATTCTCTTTTTTTCATCAAACAGCATATTTATATATTTATTTCTCCCCATTCTTCCTTGCCCTAAAACCCTTATCTGACTTGTTTGAAGGACGCACATGAAAGATACGGGCGTACTGGAAGGCAGAACAGTATGTACGACCGTGTGTGTGCGTGCGTGTGTGTGCGCGTGCGCGCCCGCGCACGTGCATGAAAACGGATGTATCTGAAATTCGCTTTTTGTTTGGAATATAAGGTTTACTTATTATTCTTGTCATTTATTCCTTCATTTTTATAAGTATTTATATACCTTCTCTGTTTTTTTTTAATCTTGGTATTTTATATGAAGTTAATCAGATTTAGTTTATGACGTTTTACGTAGCAGGGCAGGAATTTGCTTTCGTGTATGAAAGTGAGATCCTGGCTTCTGTTTACCATTTAGTTTAATTTTCTGGGATATGTAATAAGGAAGGAAGGCTTGGATAATCTGATACTCCCACGACAGATAGCGGAAAAGGAAGACAGGGAAAAGCAATGCATGGCATACTTGATTGGTTTAAGCCAATGGATGGCAGTGCTGGGTCAGAGAAAGGGTCTTAAGAGCTTCAAATGACCCGGTGATGTGAAAAGCCATTACCGCCTATGAAATAAAGGGACACGGTATACAGAAGAAGATATGTGTGCCTATGAGTGTATATGTGCAATTCATTTTTCATACTTTTTGTTAATATTATCGTGAAACGAGGTATCTGCGAAGACACAAATATTTTTTGGAAAAAATGCAAGTATATCCGGTTTCCCCACCCCTTTTGAAACACATAATGACACACACCATTATCCTGCAGATTTGCATAATAATATGTAATGAGTTATCGTCTTATGTGAATAAAACACTCCTTCATTTTAAAACAATTCTCTTCTTTTCTCTCGTCGGCATCGCATCAAAAAATCCATCAAATGAGCTTTTTGTTAATTAATTCGCATGGTTAACCGACAGTTAATTAATAAAATTTTATAGAGATTCTTAGTTTTATTAAGCCTGTTCTTTCATATTCATGAACTGTATTATTTTCATTTTGAATTCTTTCAATGTTTCATTGAAACCAAACTCTATCGAGAAAGGATGTTCAACGTGTCAAATGAATCCGCTAATGTCAGCGCATTTAATAAATGAAAATTTACATTCATTTAAATCATTTTATGATATCATTACTGCATTTTATGATCGCTTTTCTCTTCTTTTCGGCTTCTCTCTAATTGCTGAACTGTTGTTATTGTCTTAATTATTGCAACATTCAATTTATATTCTGGTCTCCTAGTTTCCACAGAAAGAGGTTAAATTTACAACTGAGTTAGAAAAGGTTTTATGTGAGGAATGTAAATATATTTAATACACTACTTTGTTATTTAGTTGTCTGTTCTTCTGCAATGAATATCATCCCAGAACGAGAAACTGGAGAGACGTGTTCGAGTTCAAGTTGAATTCGTTGCATTCACTATAATCTTGATAAATGTATTAATCTGTCGCTTCTCATTTTCAGTTATTGTTTAAATAGCAAGACAGATTAGGTTCTGTTGTCTTGGTTGGTAATAAGTCCACCGCAGAAAATAATGGCAAACTAAGGCGGAAAAATCTGCCTCGAAAGAGACATGATTGCCAAAGCTTGTATCACGTATGGCACATAACTGATTCTCCGATATGAAATCTTGGAAAAATGATTGGCAATGGAAAAAAAATTTTGAAGGAGCTGAGACAATAGATCTGATGAGGAATTCCAAGAATACCATGAACAGAATATACAGTGTGTCAATAAATTTCACTTAAAAAATTTATAACTTTATTTGTATGTGCGATAGAAATAATTTGTAAAAAGAATTAGAAAGAAGTAAATCTATATTTTTTAAGGTTTTATTGAAATTTTATTTAAGTTCACACATATTCGCCATCATTAGAAATACAAAGGGTAATAACATTATTTTGCATTTCACGGAAAACATTTGCCAACTGATTTACAGTAATGCCAGAAATCATATTACTTATTTTCGTTTTCAAATCTTCTAATGAACTAGGTTTGGTTGCATACACAATTGATAAAAAATCTAATGGAATCAAATCTGGAGAACGTGGAGGTCAATATAATGGTCAACCTCTTCCGATCTATCTGTTTACTTATCTAAACATTTTTGTAAAATTTGTGATAAAGAATTATCAAATAACTATATGCAAAACCAGCTGGTTGGTTTGGATGAAAAACCGGTCCACTACGGCCCCAGATATGACACCAACCCCTCTGGTTGTCTTGGTCGCGGTCGATGTCTGGTTAGAGTCAATACTAGCTCCGCCGTTCCCAGCCCACTTCCAACGTCTGGTTACTGAAGTAACTCCTTTGATTTCTAGTCCAAACTACCCACGTTGTGATTTGATCTTAGACGGACGAAATCAATCAGGTGTCGCGCCATAGTGCAAGATGGTATCGCACAAGTATATAAAAGAAAATGGAAAATAATGAAAAACTTAAGAGGTTCAAATATGTTGATTATTAACAAATGTCTTTATAACAATCTGCTGACTACAGGAATGCGTCTCTCTCCCATCCCGTTTCTATGGATTCGTGACACCTTTGCGTTTCTTAAGCTAGTACTGGTATATTTAGTCATATTTCAATAATCTGCTTTTCGGTATCTTGAGTCGGTGTTACTTAAGCCTTGCTTTGGTGGTGTGAGTCTAAGTCGTTCACTACTGATGTCTGCTTTTGGTGAAAAAGCGAAGTCGAAAGGCGTGAATCTCGTGGTCACCTTCTGCGAGGCAAGACTCAAACTTCGACTCTTTTCTCTATCTCCTCTCTGTCTGTCTTTCTGTGTCTGTCTTTTGTCTGTCTCTGAACGCTTGAAGACGTTCGTTTATATAAACTCTGGTCAGAATCCTGTGTGGGGGCCAGACATGGTCTGGGTTATTTCTTTAATTCCAAATCCCCACTAAGGATTCTCTTTGTCTTCGGACAGAAAAATTTATCACTTTCCATTGTTGGAAATTAAACTACTTTCTGCTTTAGAGGGGTTCTCGCCCTTCTGTAAGAATAGGTCTGAGGAGAATTATCCTCCTAAACTCTTCCTTTCTCAGATTGGTACCTCATACCAATCCCTTCAGTGGGCGTCAACAGGTTTCCCTTCCTTCTCATTCCTTCACCACCGCCTATCACCCGTGCTACCACACAGTCAATGATCTCTTTCCAGTGGGGTGTGACTAGACCGGCATTGGCTTACATTATCGCACAAAGAAAAAATAATAATTATCTTTCTCTTTCTTTTTTCCCCTTATCGGCCAAAATTCTTAAGAATCGCAGATGACTTGTCATTAAAATTTTTATCTTACTTTGCCACACAAAAATCCACTTAACCGAATTTTGGCTGGGTCATTTATTCTGCTAATCAACTTCCAACTGGATGGCCATTTTCCACCTGAAAATCAAATCTCTTTGTTTTTCTATCGTCTTTTTTTCAGATGCCCGTCCTTGGTGTAAATAAAAAATCAGAATCCATTGTTAACAGACTTTGGACAAACATATCCAGGGTGATATCAAGGCTTGGCTTTCTTTCGTCGCATTCCTTTTGGATAACAGAATTTTGATTATTTCAGCCCATTTGACCGGCCGCGATTTATTATTAATATGCCATTCTCTGCGTCTCTTGTCGTGTCATGACATTAATTAGTTCTGACAGAATCCGAAAACTGTTTCTTTTACAATTCTCTATTTTCTGCGAAAGGAAAAACGACCTCTTTTACAAATGAAAACAAAAGCTTTACCCAATTTTTCTTTTGGTGAAAAAATAAAGTCGCTCAGTATGTCTTTCGATCTAGCTGCTTTTCGTTTCACGCATTTTCGTTTTTAATTTCCATGACTAATTAATTAGACAATTATCATAGCAAAATAGTGTCACAGGACATCTAAGGAGTAAAATGAACTACAACGGAACTAGAATGATACAGATAAAATTATGGAGACATATCATAAGAAAAGAAAGCTCGAAAAATTTTAATATTCGCAAGAGAAACCGAAACCAAGAGATCCGAAGAATATAGTAATCTAGCAGTTTACCCCAGTTTCACTCATGTAATTTCAGGAATAATAAGAATAAAAAACATATGATAAATTTACATAGCAAATATTTACACAACGTCTACCCTCGTCACTTTTATAAATACAGATAACAATGTACAATGTCTCTGTTGGATTGGGGTGGGAAGGGGATCTGCAACATATATAGATATAGATAATATAAAGTGAGTTGGATCAATTCTATATAATAATCAATACATAAACTGATCCCTGACTTTGTGGAGTGATAAGATATATTTTCTACCGCTAATTGTGGCTTTCTAAAACATTTCAAGGTGTCGTTAGCGTTATTAAAATTTTGATCTACATCGGAGCGCAACTCCTGTCGAGCTAGAACTCAAAATGCAGACGCTAACTCGAATCTGTCAAACTAGCAAATACTTACAAACGTCCAATCTCCGCACTTTTATAGATATAGATGTACTAATTTAGATTTATGTCTACAAAGATAGCGGTAGAAGATTTTAAAATGTAAGAAATGTAAGCTTGTATCACTTCTGGCACTTAACTGAGTGAATCCTAAAGCAATGAGATAAAAGAATAAATGGAGCCTATCTAGAATCGAACTTATCGACCAGATGATAATCATTTAAATGATGTTTTAACTCGGAAAGGTTCCTGTCGCACCTCTAGTATTTCCTCAGCCGTTTTCACCAATGCTAAAATAAATCAATAGAATGCTCACTACACACATCAAAACTCGCAACAATTTTCCCCACGTAGTGAATTGCACTCTTGTGCAAATTAATTGAAGCAAAACAAAGAATGAATTCTTGTGATCTTTCACACTTGCCCTGATCACGTATACGTCGTCTCTTGGCGTTGTTTTTCTATGCCGACCGCATTTTCCTTTACGTTTTAAACTTAGATAGATAGATAGATAGATAGATAGATAGATAGATATACTCCCTAGTGAAAATTCATTAAAACGAATATTTTCCTAAAATCTTTCACATTTTCCCTGATCGCGTATACGTCGTCTCTTGGCATTGTTTTTCTATTCCGACCGCATTTTTCTTTTACGTTTTAGACTGATGGATCCAGTTTGTTTCGCCGCTTTGATGACATGACTGACAGTTCAAAGACTGACACCAAGGACATCTAACATCTTTTTCTAAGGTTTGCCAGTGTGTTTCTGCAGCATTATATTTTTTGTACGCTTCCTTGAAGTAACGTCCATCGCAGACAATCGCTGTTGTACTAATCGGCAGTTGACCAATAGGGTCTGAGAGGGATAAAATTCTGATACAATCACGAATTACGCAATATTTTTCAAGGTCAAACAAATTCTATCATACACCCCGAAAATAGACTCATATTACTGCACAACATTGCAAATGATCTAATCTGAGGAAAAAGTACCAATCAATTAAAACCTGAAAATCCAGTGGGTCAAAAACTGACCGTATGTTAAAAGAAAGAAAATTAAATTAGTTGTTTCAATTAATTTGGATGAATGTGTATGCGTAAAAACCACATGTATTTGAAAAGACGAATAAGGCACCAACCAAATTAGTCAAATCTATTGACTCGGGACCATGATTTTGAGCCACAGAGAAAGGATAAAAATCAGCCCCTGGAATTTTAAATTCACTTGCTTCTAGTAAACAAATCCCTACTATTCTGCGCCAAATAAATTCTACCTACACACCTGCCCTCAAATAACTACACGTAGGAAAACACACCGTTAATTTTTTTCCGCTATAGTTCTCAAATATTAATTGGTGGGAGTCCTTGGTATGACTATAAATTACATCCAACAGCAAGGCTTCTGAACGAGAGATTGGAGGTTTTAAGGAGTGTATAACGTCTTTTTAATTGATTCTGATCCCAAGTACATCCTGACCCGGTGTGGGTCAGGGTCTAGCTATCGGAAAGTGTGAATCCCTAAACAACAACAAAAAAATACTATGAAAGTGTAAAAATACGTTTTATAGTAAATTACTAACAATATATATTTAGAAAAGAATTATCAGCAATACATTCTATAATAGCATTGACAACAATATATTCTATATATAGTTAAAGGCATGCGATTGCATATAAAATACATTTATTTGAAACCTCAAAATAGTGTTCAAAATATTTAAATTTCGGCATGAAATAAACAACAATTTTTAGGCGGGGGTAACTGGTTTGTAATAATTCATACCTCAAAAAGCAAGCACGTTACGTTCTATCAAACCAGAGAAGACGCCTCTGAATAAAGGATTGTTCTTTCATTTAAGCTACACGACTTCAAAGTATATTGGTAGAAGAGTTCGCCCGATACAACCCCAGCAAACTGCTGTTCTCAGTATTTGCAAAACCCAGATCAGACCAAAAATGCTGGACTACTATCATATCTGTCCAGGAACTACAAAATTCTTTGACTTACGGCCATATGACGTTGAATACACCGGTTCTCGCTCGATCACCGAAGTTAAGCAACGTTGAGCCTGGTCAGTACTCAGATGGGTGACCGCTTTGGAATACCAGGTGCTGTAAGCGTTGAGTGACGGATGTGCGTTGTGGTGCAGTGGATATCGACTCGGAAAGGGAAATCGGTGAGTCGAGTTTGAATTCCAAAGTACTGGTACCCTTGGAAAAGGTATTAAATCGTCCCTTTCCTCTAGGTTATGGGTTAAATAACAGCGTAGGACTTGGGGAACCTTCCCTTAAAAGCAAATCCCAATGAATCTTGATACTTGAAAAGAAAAGGTATTACTAGTCACAAGACTTATATAAAAACAACAATAAATTGTTGAAAGAAAAAGGTATTACTAGCAATAAATAAATAAAAATTTAGTTGGCAATAAATGACCCGCCGAGGTTGATATGCCATAAAAAACAAAACAACCAACAAAACATTCTTTATATTCCAGACTTTATTGAACTTTATCAAGAAAGTTCAGATAAATAAATATCTTCCACTCTACGACACATTTCTTATAATACGAAACATTGCCAACTTCTCATCACCCTGTTATTCATTCCATGGTTAATACTCTGACAAACTATATTCATTTGTTCCACTAGTACAGGCTGTCACAGCTAAGAAACGCCATACAGAATACACTGAAATGAACTATCACGATTCTATTCGTATACCGTTAGTCATAAGGAAGTTCTATGTATACAGCTTCTTTCCAATAAACGCTACATTATGGAACATGTTTTCCAGAAGATGCTTCTCCAATCATTACACTCTGAAACGCTTCAAGTCTCGGGTTAACCGTTATTCATATTTTATTCTCAGAAAATGCATTTCTTACCTCCTTCTCCTCTTACGCTTTTTTTTACCGCTCTTTATCCTTGTATTTTATGAATAATTAGTACCAAAGTATAGGTATTCACTTTCTATAAAACATATTATACATAACGGTTAAGATTCAATCAATTTTGTTGGATGATTATTTTCTTTTACTGATCATCCACCTTTGTAGGCTATTTAAGCTGCAAAATATTTTTACATTGTAAAATTTAATTTTTTAAAAAATAACAATTTTATACTGATTCAGGTCTTACTAATTACCCTATATATGAATAAAAACGAGGTGGATTCATACCTATCCGAAGAATATTCGCGCGTGAGTGAATATAACGAACCCAATGAAAATTGGAACACAGCTCTCTGATTAAAAAATTCGAGTCTTTTTCCATTAAACTTTTTGTGGATCCAACCTTATTTTCCCATCTAGTTACTGACGAGGAACCGACGTTGCTTAACTTCGGTGATCGTACAGAAATCGGTGTTTCAATTTGATGTGGCCGTGATATTTTTACTTCCACAACATCTTTAGAATATTGGTATTATATCTGGGTTGAAGCAATACAATAACTCACTTTCAAGTCTCGACGGGGGTGAAAACTAACTACTCGACCTTGTACGTGATAAATTATTTTTGCTATCTAATGGAAATTATCCAGTCGGATTACTTACTCTAAGTAATTATTCGAAATGCAAAATCTTTTGATTGCAACAAAAATGTAAAAATTAAAAGAGAAAATATACAAATGATAATTATTCAAAATACAAATATCGTTAATTAAACAATTTAGTAAGAAACATCTTAATAATCTTAAGTTAAGTTATACTGCCCGCAAATAGTTAACTACTGAAGAGTACTTGTTAAGTTTTTTCATTTATATCACGGGAATTTCATGGCACTCTTGATATTTTGGCAAACTGCTCTTATATTTTGCAATATGAATTTCTTGCAAGTTTTGTTCTATTTTCAGAGCGTATAAGAATATTCCATATTGCGGGATGTAGAGATGATATTTGCTGCCAAAAAAAATCCTATGCCTTCCTTTGTAACGGATAAAAAATCAATTAAAATCAACCTTCTTCACTTTCACAAAAACTTCAAAATGACGTGTGACATCGTGGTTTTCCTAAATAGAAAAAGGATTGACCTTGTGCTTAAAGAAACACTCGAACCCAGAATTCGTAAATAGGTGTTAAAATGTTTTTTGACGAATGGGAGAGATTTGCAAGATCAAAAAGGACCTTGCCAGTAAGTGTGAAAAATCTACACTGCAATAAAAGGACTTCATCAATGTCAGTCAGTCAGAGAGTGAGATAAGAGTCGCAAGACGAAACATCTAAAATGTAACTTCAATTTCAAATCGACCCGGATATAAGGTCAGGTTGCACCTTTTTTTCTTTCTCCTTATCTTTTTCAACAATTACTACTACGAACATTTTGTACGAACTCTACCCTTAACCTCTTAATAATGTTTCTATTTGCACATTAACTACTACAACTTATGTTAGTCTTTCCCTTTAATAAATTACTATTTTAACATACAATGTATATTTTATTCTTACATTATTCCACACAATTCCACATATTCCAACCTGCCGACAACCAACCTTCTGATGAAAATCTTCTGATAATAAATCTGGATAAAACTTATAAGCTGTAGGGAGTTCGGTTATGTCTGACACAAGGCCTGGATTAAAAGAAACCTTAACCAGCCCACCTGCATTATCTGTTCTAGAAAAATGAACACTGACTTTCTCAAACAAGACCATATACGAATTTCAAACACAGGTATTTCAAATAATTATAATTTAATATAATTGTTCTTTCGATTAATATTTACTCATAGAAATTATAATTCGAATGAATGTTTTTATGAATAATTATTTACGGACAATTTTCTTGATAAGCTTAGATTTTATTTTCATAAATTCCTTTTCACAAAATGATATTCAGTCACACACAGATTTGTTCCCTTTTATTTTTTCAAGGTCTTTCGTATTTTAATTTTTTTGTTTTAAATGTATTTGGCACCACTTCCTGTCGAATCCCGTGACTTATTCTGAACGTTTATATGTGCATACTGTTCAATCAGCTTGACAAATTATCGTCTGCAACAGTTCTGCCAAATTGAATGTGGGATGAAATTAACTTGGTAATTAATGCTATGAAACAGACATTTATTAAAAAAAAGTTGAGGAAATGGAAAACGGAAACATTTTTCTTCTTGTTTTTTCTTTTTCTTAATGAAATTTCAAGAAAGAAATTAATAAAAAGAAACGAGGGAAAAATATCTTCGGTAGCGATAGTAATTGCTATTTTGCAGCTAATTCACGTTTTATTTTGCCGTCTAAACCAATATTAAAATCCATTCATATTGATAGCCTATCTATCAAATCCGTTATGTTATTTATCAACTTAAGTGTCAATGTTAGGTGGACAGAAAAGGTACGACCACCCAATTTAAATGCCTGTGTGAGGCGGACTTCATAAGTAGGATCACCCAATTTAAGTGTCAGTTTGAAATGGACTACATTAGTAGAACCACCCAATTTAAGCGTCAGTTTGAAGTAGACTACCTATGTAGGTTCAACCAATATGTGTCTGTGTGAGGGGAACTAGCTAGATAGGTACTTTTGCCTAATATAAATGGTGCGATAGATAATTTGTCGTCTAAATAACACAATAACACTTGGTATCTCTTTGTAGAAAGAAATTACCAAAACTATACAAAAATATCTTGAAAATCTAAAGTGTAGATTTATTCACTAAATTTGTCATTGGTTTTAATCACGGTTTCCCGAAGACTACGAAATCTTTCGCATCTCTTTTGGGCGGTCTCCTTGTTTAGGTTAGTCAATACTGCCATAATCCTTCCCTTAGGTTCATCTCAGGTATTATAAGAATTTTTTGTCTCTGGGTCAAATGCGTCACACATAATAAAGAAAGTGTTGAAGTCTGGGGATTTAAAAGACCAGATGTAAGAGATTATATTGTCGTAGATATTGTTTGAGAGGCATAACTGTGTTTTGCCAGTGAGGCATAGTAAATAGTCCTGCTGCCACATATGTGTTCTTCTAGTAGCCACTCTCTTGACCTAGGGCAACATTACCCCTTCAAGGCACTTGATGTAGACTTCTGTGTTGAGTATGAGGCAAATCGAATCGAGTGTTATTTTCTAATTATAACAATCAGAGTGTATTTTCTAAGCTTCCATACCTTCGTGATGTCTATTAGCTTCTACTATTTCTTTAAGTCTTCTGCATTGTTCCTTTGATGTATATACAAACAATCGGAAATGTTAATATTAGAGCTTCCGGTGAAAATACCAAGTAGGACAGAATTCTGTTTTCAATTTTTTAGCAGAGTGAATTGCGTTATGGTGATCTTTTCTTTCATACGGTTCCCAACTGATCCTACTATACTGTGCAGTCAACGAAATAAAAAATAATCTACACCCATACGGGAAATTATAAATAAAAGCTCCACAATACTACTAAGGGTGTCCAAATTATATATGCCTACTAAATTGAAAAAATTGGGCTGAATCCAAAGTTCCTATGAGAAAATCAAAGTCAATCCCGAGACATTTAATCCAGTGGGAATTGACAAGTGTTAGGAGGGAATTTTCTAGCTGCTAGAATAATAATGTTACTTTGTCTGCGATCTCTACATAGCTTTTAATGAAATTATTACAGTTTATTGAAGGTTTCTAGAAATAGAAGGATAGAAGTCTATCATATCAAATTTCAGAAATGTAGTTCTAGGTTTATCACTAGTATTAGTAAATCAATGGATTGTATCAGATGAATCTTTCCAGGGATTGCCCATAGCAGCCTGTACGTGACAGCGTGACGTGGACTACATAGGTAGGACAATTTAATTACTATTTCTAACAGTTTATCTGTATACATTCGAGAAAATGACCACCAGTAGTTTGCGTTAGTGTTCTAATACATTCTTGTTAATAATCTACAGTGACTTCCTGGCCTTTTATGAGTATGCTTGTGTTTGAAATCGATCGCATATACATATATATATATATATATATATATATATATATATATATATATATATATATGTATACATATAATTGGAGTAGATAGACTAAACTATCGCCCGGTTCACACTCGACCCACGTCTATTGAACAGGTGAAGAGGCTCATCCCTTGTTCCCTGTTTAGGATGTAGTTTCCGGCTTTCTCTTTTCCAATCTTTTCACTTTTATGTATTCCCCTGCACATCAGTGGTGTTACCGCCTTGCTCGTGGTAATATATATATATATATAATCTAATATTCAAAGGATTCATTAAGAATGATACTAGTTAGAATATAAATTTATACACATGATTATTGCCACAGGCTACCCTTGACATCTCGGGCATGCTGCTTCTTCCACTCTCATATTTATCCATATTTATCGTGCTACTGTTCTCCTTATCTTCTCTTATTGGCCTCTACTTTTCCTAACGAACCTTCCTGACCACTTCCTTTTCTTTTATTTTCGTTCACATTTTAATTTCTTTATTTTTAGTCCGACTGGGATTGAATTTAGCGTGTTCTAAAAACCTGTAGAAATGGCTATTCTCCAAATGTAAAATACTGAATTTTATATATATATATATATATATATATATATATATATATATATATAAGATATTGTTCTTTCAATGTTGAAATAAAATGTACAATTCTGTAGTATTGTTTTGTTCACAGATTGTGTTTAATAATTAATAATAAATATTAGTTGGTTTATTTTTATATTGAGTAGTATTTTAAATTAGTACTTTGAACGTTGCAATTATTTTCTTCGTTCGAGTTCATTTACATAATATATATATATATATATATATAAAGTTTCATTAAATAATATAGATATAATGTTTGTATACTTATTTTTATACTGATCCTTTCCAGTTATCTAATAAGTATTTTGATACTGAAAAGAAAATTCATTAAGGAATGCGCCGTAGATTTCTTTTTTAAATGTTGTTTAACATAAGTACATTCGAAGTTTTCTATTATCATCTTCCATCACATTCAAGATTTCATGCGAAATCTAAACTTTCTTCTAACAAAAAAGAAAATGTAATATATATATATATAATTTTTTTAAATACATTTAATAAATTTTATTTTTAATTTAAATCTAGGTTAAATAATTAACAATATTTAATAATTAATTAGATTAATTTAATTTAATTAAATTTAAATAAATTTTATATCAGTTTTTCCCCCAAATAATTGTTTTTTCTAAAAATCTCTTTTTTCTAATAACTTCATTCCATTTAAAAACGTTAGTTTTGTTAATACGTCCCTAGCGTCTCTACGGAAATGAATTTTTTCTTTTCTTTATTTATTTCCTTTTCTTTTTTTATCTTTTCTTTCCTTTTCTTTCCATTTTATTTAGCCCACTTCTCTGTCAAACACCACTTCCTATTTCTTCTTTTACTTCCCCCCCTTTTTAGAGCTAGACAAAGCCAATTTGTTTTAAATTTTTAACTTACAACGCAATCTAAAAGTAATGTTGCCCAAAATCTAAAAATAGACATTGATTGTTATTAATCCCACCCATCTAGATTTTTCTGTGACGTAAATCTGTGAATATCCGCCGGTAATATCTTATTTTATTTTGAGTATTGAAAGTTGCCGATGAAATGTGAAATCCCTCTCTTAGGGATTTCATGTAGAAATGATCATACAACAATTTTCGACTTCGAAATTTATTGTATTTTTTAATTGGTTCTGTAATTTAAATATTAATTACATTGAGCCCGCCCTCCACTTGGATCATTTTTTAATATTAAAATATTAATATTAATTAGGATCGGATCTTTGGGATTTACCTTCCTGATTTTCCTTTTGGATTAAAGTTTTTTAAATATATATATATATATATATATATATATAATTTTAATATTTAATCTAATATTACTGGGATTCATTGAGATTATTTAGCAAATCTTCTCCTAGATTTATAACTGCTGTTACTTGTCTCTTATAATCGTAGTCAAGCTCTCTTGGACTTATTCTTTTGTCAATTCAAGATTTTTTTCATCGACCTATCATAGAAAACTTTTACCCTCTGTACTCACTGAAAAATATTTCTTACTCCACTCTCTATTCATTCATCATTTCCCTCACGGTTAAAATTATCGACTTTGTGATAAAATTAAGGTGGAAAGCGTCTTTCTACATATACCCCTCCGACACCCGGAACGACAGTGGTTAAATCTATAATGTGAAATCTAAGAAAACTCTACTTTCTTGCAATTTCCTGGATTCATTTGACAAGAACCTGTTTAGTATTTTGCCGAAATGAAATTCAACAAACAGTTTAACCGCTTACAAATGATGTTAGAGGAGGGCACTAAATCCATTAAGGACTCTGAAGACATTTGTATTACATGTGATAAGTTTAAAAATATCTACGAACGTAATCTCTCTCACTACCTTAAACTTCTAAGTAGAGTAACTAAGATTACTAGCACGTATAGACAAGAGAATTTTAATTTCCGTGATCGACCGTGATACCTATAAATTTGATAGCAAGCTAAATATTACAGACAGAGTAGGGAAAGTTAGCACTAAAAACACCATTTAATTTAAGATAATAATCCTAAATGTTAGTATAATGTACAATCTAGGTTAATCAATCAAACCAAATGTGAATTAGAATTTGTCTCGAAAACTGTTGTCAAAAATAAATAAACGCTAAGCTCCAAATTACCCTCCACCCGAACCTCTGGAAAGATTCATCTGATACTATCCATTGATTTACTAATACTAGTGACAAAACTAGAACTAAATTTCTCTAATTGTATATTATAGACGTCTATCTCTCTGTAACTAGAGACCTCCTTGTAAACTGCATTCATTTTACTAGAAACTATGCAGAGATCACAGACAAAGTAACTAATATTGTTCTATTTCTAACTTTTGACTGGACTTAAGGTCTCGGTAGTAACATTGATATTCAGATAGGGACATTTGATTCAGCTCAATTTGCCGACATAGTAGGCATATATATTTTAGACACCTTTAGTAGAATCGTGGATCCTAAATAATAGGCCTAAATTGAGATGATAGACTTATGATCATCCCTAATAGTAATCACTCCTTGATTACGAAGATGCAGAAGAAAATTGTTAAAGCGTTTAAAGTACTAGGATTTAAATATGAGGTTTCTTCTAAATTAAAGATTTTTAGTTAGCTAGACATCACCCTGATTCTCGATAATAAACTTCTCAAACCATACCATATATAAAATGAAGCCCCTAGCTACATCATCTTTAATTGTAACAACTCGAATGGCGATGTAAAACAGATACCTATGACTGTTATTACAATTTTGTAAAATAAATCTGTTGGATACTTCAGTACGAATGAACAGTATTGTTTCTAGAAGAGGTTTCATTAGGGGTTTTGGGTCTTTAAACATCATACACCCTCTCCATGGTGGCACAGCTTGAACTTTTAAACCTTCTGTCAGCTACAAGATTTTCCATCTTCTACAATGCACACCATACGACAATACTTGGCAATTTATTGTCCAATCTCAGATGACTTCACCAACAGAGTACGCTCTTTCATAAAAAAAGAAAGGAATCACATTCACATTTTTTAATCTATTTATCTAAAAATTCGGAGTATTTGGCTTGAATTGGTAAATACAGATTTGATTCCCCCCACAAAATATATACACACATTCGCACAGACAGAAAAACGCACTCAAACATCACATTCTGCTTACACAAAGAATTGCATGAAAGAGCTCTTCAAAGTAAAGGATATCATGATAGATTAGTCTACTTAATACCCGCTTGTAAATTTAAATTGCTTGCCGAAGATGAAGAGTAAACATAGGAAAAAAAGATTATATATTTCACTCCACATATTCTGTAAACAATTAAAACTTTAACATCCGACAGTTTTTTTTCAATTAATAAGTAAGCACCTTAAGAAAGATAACCCTCTAAATAAAATATTTAACAGAAAAATGATTAAGATCAGTTCACATAATAACCAAGTTTTAATGAATTTCTATGGAACCATTATTAACTAGGTATTGTACCCTCCTGCAATTCCAGATCCAAGGAAAATTTCCTGTTGAAGATGAATGTTGATTTATTAATGTGATCTACCAAGCTACAATTCATTAAGGTGAGAGCCGTAGTTTGTATTTTTATTTAACCTAAGTAGATTCGAATTTTTCTATTATCATCTTCAGGAGGAAATTATAAAGACATCATTTTGTAAATGCGATGAAATCTACATTCCGATGAGACAGTGAATTTTCAAATTCGCTTCACCAAAAACGCACGTGGGCAGCGTTATTAAAGTTAATAAAAATTACATTTTTTTTTTCTCTTTTTCGCTTTTTTTCTCTTATTCCACATGTAGTCGAAAGAAGATAGCAGTTTCCTGCTGTTGAACTGTGGTTTCCTTGGTCAACGGAATATTGAAATATCGCACACACGTACATTACCGGCTACAATTATTAAGCCATCCCAGTTATTTTAAGAGAAATGATGTATTTCATATTACCTTTAGTATTTTTTTTAATATTGCACAATAACATGTGCATCAAATGAACTGTTCTTGGTGTCCAATTTTTGTGCTCTCTTCCCGATGCTAGTCTCTTCTTTTTATTGGCTCACCAAAGCAATGGCTTCTTGGCTACCTTGAAACATTTTGCTAAGTAATTAACAAAAGAACCATTCTATTTTCATTTAGAATTATCCACTTGGTAATAAATACTAAAAATATTAAGAAATACATAATTTTTTTAAAACTGGGGTGGCCTAATAATTATGGCTGGTAATGTAAATATACACATTATTGTATACACATGTACATATACACATTAGTGTATAAAATACTCTTAATTTTCTCTCTGGCACAAACAGACATAGATATGCACATTTGTGTATAAAACACACCTGTTTTTCTCTTTTTTCTTTCTCTCTCTCTCTCTCTCTCTCTCTCTCTCTCTCTCTCACACACACACACACACCCACACTCAAACACATGTCTTCGTGAGTTTTCCTTCTATTTCAGTTATGTACAAATGCAATTCGTTTTGTTAATAGCATGCACCAATTGTTGTTTCTCTTAAATCCATTGTTTTGTGTTCTTTATTTGTAACCGGACTCACATGAATCAAACGAGAACGTCGAGATCTAACAAGAGGTAAACGAGAACTGGTCCCTTTATTCCTAATATATATTCCATTTCTGTTTTCATTTTAGTAATAGTATACTTTATATTTCCAAACCCTACTTATGTCAAGAGTATATTTTAATTTAATGCCTAATCTTTTCTCTTTCCAAGTAAGTATGTGCATGTAGAATTAATTCTATGGTTGTACCTCAGAAACTATCATTAACATGGAATTAGTAATTTTTTAGAATTATAATTTCAAGACGAAAAAATATGCTTACTGTTTTGTATATAAAAAACAGTATTGTTTTCATAAAATGTAAATAAAATATATTTTATCATTTTTTTTTCTTTTTGGATTGCGCTCTTAGAAGAATTTTGTCTTCTTAGCTTTCTATAGGTATGAAAATGAATGCGGATTTTCTTTTTTTATCTATACCCTCCCCACAATTTCAAATTCAGAGTCGGACTTCAAGATGTGGCTGCAAGTTTAGAGATCCCACCCTACGCGATATATAATCCACGAAGGCATGCTTTTCTGAAGCCAAATATAATACAAAAGCACACAGAAACTAAAGCTGAAACACTGTTCGCCAATTTGACATCAGGTAGTCATTTAAATGCCATGTGTGTACCATCGGAAGAGATATGACTGACTAGGCAGAAGATTAACCCGTTCATTGCCATTGTTTCGGTGGCACCGAAACCTGATACCTTTTTAATTACTCTAACACTAATAACTATTTTACTAACTCTCTCTCTCTCTCTCTATATATATATATATATATATATATACATGATAGAATAAATAAATAACAAAGTAGGAAACGTGTCTCAATGTAACATTTTTCACTTTTATTAAAGCTTCTTCAGAGATCGATGAACGTATAGAATTGCTGCTCTGTTTACATGTCTGTGTGCGTAATAAAATGCATGTCAGTTGTATTCAAACAATTGAATTTTGTTCAAATTATCTGTGAAAAATCTTTGATAGTAAAGTGTATGAATGTGTGTACTTTTTATTGGGAACATTAATGTATAGGTGTGTTGTAAACTGTTTAAATCGTTGAGGATGTGTTGAACATGTATACAATACATGGAAATGTCGTGTTTGTATTGTGGGTCAATATACATACGTACTAACGTTGGCGAACGACAGACATACACAGGAATACACTTTACAATCCAAATGATTTCTCACGCATATTGTGAAAAAAATGTCCATTCTTTCAATACATTTGACACGCGTATTATTATACATACACCTACAAAATATTTCCACATATATAGGTTTAGAAATAATCAGCTATTGCGCATGACCCACGTGACACATATCTAACCAATAAGAATCAACCCCAAACAGCATTACAATTAAAAAATTTTCATTTTAATTCAATCGTTGAAAAGTATTATCAACTTTAATTCGACTTCTAAATAAGCCTTAATATGAGTGAAACATGTTCTATCATCGTGTCGGATTCCGATCCAGGAATTCAACACACACACACGCACACGCCATCAGTGTGAGTGTTCTATCTTGTAACCGATTCGAATGACCGGTCAACACAGTAACCAGAGAACATAGCGTAAATTATTAAATTAATGCTGTTTATGAATATGTTCTCACTCTCTATAGTGATCAGTGGGCGAGCGAATCGAGTATGTTTGACTATACCTACTGAGTTGAGAGCTGGATCTTCACTATATATACAACAAAATTTAGATTAAATAACAATAGCTGACATTCTGCAAAATCAACAGGCTGATATAAATATATATACATATATATATATATATATATATGTGTGTGTGTGTGTGTGTGTGTGTGTGTGTGTGTGTGTGTATATATATATATATATATATATATATACACAGATTGTAAACGAGTAACTCCACGACCTAGATTTCTACCATGCGTGGTATCTTCAGGCGATTTGCAATAATTTAGGTCGAAACGTAGGTCGCGTAATAACTCGTTTATAAATGGAAAATATTCAGAAGTTCTACGATATATTGTATTGAACAATATATATATATATATATATATATATATATATATATATATATATATAAAGAAAAACTCAACACGTCATTTAAATTAGTTATATATTATAATTCATTTCAATGAGCTGAATTAGCTTATTTCATCAGACCACACAATATTCGTTCCATTCCGTACAAAAACTTTTAACAAAACATTGAAAATTTTACATTGAGCTCTCTATACACATATAAACCTTAATATTTCATATTAAGTTGATTTTGTTGAATTATGCTCGCCGTTTATAGAATGGATAGCCCTCTCTTTCTCTCTCTCTCTCTCTCTATATATATATATATATATATATATATAGAATAAAAAGTGTGAGAAGCCGTGAACCTTTTCTTTAAAGTGTATATTTATTGATTTGTTATTATACATGTTGTGATACATTAAGTGTCTATAATGGTATTTGTGTTTCGAGTCTAAAATTGACTCTCTTCAGGCGAAAAAACTATTGGCTTTACTTATCGAGTTCTTTTTGTTTCTCATGTCCAACTTGTTGTTTTATAAATAAGTAAGTAGAAAAAATAAGAAAATAAATGAAATCAGTAAAAGAATATAAAATAAGATAAAATAAATGAAATGTTGGCACGTTGATGGGTCGGTGTTTTTTCACATCAGCACGTGTATAAATGAATAAACAGATAGATAAATAAACAAATGAAGAAATCAACTGGTTACCCCAATTTGAAGTAATTTTGGTCTGGGGTTACGTTTTTAGTATGTTAAAATGATCTTCTAGTCGCCTTTGCTTGTCTAGCATCGGTCAGTTGATTGTTCTTTATTGCTTTGACGGTGTTTTGAATTTGGTGTGTGTGTGTGTGAGAGAGAGAGTGAGAGCGTATTTTTATTTCGTCTTTATGTTTTAGAATTGTTTTTATGGGTCATCTGGTTCTTTGTTTCTTTTGGGTTATCTTTTGAATTTGGTGCGTGTGTGTGTATGTGTGTGTGTATGTATGTGTGTGTGTGTGTCTGTATATTTCTCGTTGTGTGTGTGTTTTTCATGTTGTTTTGTTGAGCGAAGGCTTGTATTTTTTATGAAACTTTCTTCCTGCATTATTAATATTTCATAATCTGTGTTTTGATATATAGGTATAACTTTGAATTTGCCATCACTACGTTCATGTAAATGTTTTGAACATATAATTTCCTGTTAGGTGATATTGCTTCTATGAAGGGAAATTCTATTGTTCAAGCATTGTGTCACTCCGACGTATATCTTTGCGCATTTGTCGCATTTTAGAGCGTAAACTACATTTTTTCGAGTTGCAGCTCAGATCCGATTTTATTTCGAATGTAGTTGCGTTTTCGAACTGGAAGTGTTTTCCTTCTATTATTATGTTGCATACTATATATATATATATATATATAGGTTTTGTTCGGTCTTTTGATGTTGCAACATGTCACTTTATGTTTTATTTAATTTATATTTTGTTGTATACATCCTGAAGACACAACTCTCAACTCGGTCAAAATAGTCAAACATATTCGATTTGCTGAACATTCCCCAACATCAACGCGTCTGTATATTATCGCGCCAAACTTGTTCATGAATGTCTAAACTATCCGCTTTTGTGAGCTCAATGGTTAAAATCGGCTTTAAACGAGTAAAGGCTATGGTTTCGGCGAAGACCACATTTTTTCGAAACTTCCTGACTGGCGCTACACAATCTCTAGTAAGAATATGTACCACATAACTGATATGACATCACTACATGTGTATCAGTATTAGCAGAAAATAAATTAGTAGCACATATAACAAGAATAAAGACTGAAAAAATCAATGTGTTGGCATTCATCACGACTCCATACTAAAGGTTAGGAAGGCAATTTCTGTCAACAATAGAAATAGCGATAACAACTACTGGACATAAGAAACTTATTTTTTTTAACATATTTTTCATGAAATTATTCTGAAAAATTCTAATGGCAGTAGTATTGACCGCTTGTTCAATAAATGCCGAATGTGGCCTTATAAAAATAACGGTTAATATTACCATTGCAATGTGATGAACAGTATACATTATATGAGATTGTCAATATTGTTTCGTCATTCTTACCATAATACAAAAATAATTAATATTATTTTTTAAATAAGTACTTATATTTTTACATAAATGCAGGATGGGTATCAACAAATATACTGTCAATATCAGGCCCATTTAAGAAGCCTCATATTCACCATGGACCAACAGTTTTCCTTCATTAAGTATTGACAACTAATAAAATATATTATTCGCAATCCTTGAAGCAATTAACTACGTTGTATTAAATAACGCTATCGCCATCCTAGACAATAAAGCATTGCTGCCGTATTTATCATCATTTTTAAACAGATGCCCCGACACTTTTTTTTTACATCTCCACGAAGCCCACTGCCAACATCGCGGACACGTTTTAATCAACTGATACGCGCCCTATGCAGACAAGAAAAAATTGCCCTCGAGATTGCTACAGAAAGAATGGGTGGAGCACTCTGATTAGAGAGGGTCTCTTCTGGGACGTCATTATAACGTTTTTTTCAATATCAAGGGGAAATTTTCCCTTGTAATGCTGGTTCTACGTCGTCCATACTAACGGCATTGGCTTTGACATAGACGCATAGAGGAGTTTCAGTTGGTGAGAATCATTAAATAAGGCGTGGAGTAATGCTACACAAGGCATACATGCACGCATGCACGAACGCAGGGAATGGATTAGGGGCGTGAATATAAACAGTTCAATAATGATGTTCATATATTATACATAATTCTTAATTATATGCATAAATGAACAGATACAAGCGCACGTGTATATATATTATTCATGCTCTCGCTAGTCGATAGAGCATTATGGGGAGAAGTAGATTTCAAAATAAACATTAACTACATACGGTTTGATGCGACGTTCTTTTGTCAATGAATTGAACGCAGTTAGGTTCGGTTATCAAATTGAACGCCTTTGGTTACGGTGGTTTGTGAATATACTGGGAATAACCTGCTATGAAACTTAAGTTTTCCTTCTGTACGCCAGTAGTGCCGTGGTAAGCTGTTTGTCTGATGTAAAATCAGTCGGATTTTGATCCCGGTTTGAGGCAGGCGGTTAGTTTAGGCTGCAATATATATATATAATATATATATATATATATATATATATATATATTGGTGAGAATCATTAAATAAGGCGTGGAGCAATGCTTCACAATTACGTACAAATGCAATTCGTTTTGTTAATAGCATGCACCAATTGTTGTTTCTCTTAAATTCCTTGTTTTGTGTTCTTTATTTGTAACCGGACTCACAGGAATCAAACGAGAACGTCGAGATCTAACAAGAGGAAAAACGAGAACTGGTCCCTTTATCCTAATATATATTCCATATATATATATTCCCTTCGTAGGGAATGGATTATATATATATATATGAAAAATTAAGGCAGACACGTTATCTCATGGTGAATCGGAAGTGTAGGTCTATTTTAGGCGAACCATCTTCAGCTTCCGTCTTTATTTAACAAAGGATTTTACACAAATGAGATTCACAAAGACCTAAAAGAAATTGTGTAAAATCCTTTGTTAAATAAAGACGGAACCTGTTGATGGTTCACCTCAAATAGGCCTATACATCCGATTCGCCATGAGATAACGTGTCTGCCTTAATTTCTCTTGTATTTGCTCTATATGTATTTATATGCATACATGTTTAGAGCTCTCTTAGAGAGTTATCCTACCACTGTATGTACAGGATACTCCATTGGATTCTTCTATACCCACACTGCATGCTATATATATATATATATATATATATATATATATATATATATATATATATATATAACGAATTAGTACCTAAAGAAAAGAAATGGATGAACTACGACATATTTTAATTTATTTGTTCATTATGTTGAACGGTGTCTTTGTCTTTTGTAGTGTTTTTTCCCATGCGTTGACCATTATATAGTCGTTCACACCTTTTACTAGTTAGCACTTGAAGATAATATCAGTAATTTTGATAAATATATCAGTTAAAATGAGATGAGAATATTTCTTTTTATTTTGCGTCCTTTAGACTGCAAATTATCCATCGAACCCCATATATATATATTATTATTTTCAGGAAATCTCCCGTCGATTATGACGTATGTGCGTCTAACCCAGTTAGACAACCACACAAAGAATTGTTTAAAGTGGGGAAATCTTGTGTAGTATCATCCACACTTTTTGGAACTGCTGATGACAAACAATCGGTGCAGACGTCTGCCACAGATCGCATGAACAAAAGACCTTAGTTATTTAACCCATTAACTGGAGGGAAAGGACGGATTAATACCTTTCCCAAGAGTACCAGTGAGTAAGTGAATGCAAAGTGTTCGGTTGGAATTGGAACTCGGGCCAGCGATTTCCCTCTCCGAGCCGACATCCTCTACACCACAACGCACATCCGTCAATAACGCTTACAGCACCTGGTATTCCCAAGTGGTCACCCATCTAAGCATCTAAGTACTGACCAGGTTCAACGTTGCTTAACTTCGGTGATCGAGAAAGAACCAGTGTATTCAACGTGATGTGACCGTGAAAAATATATATAATGAGTGATAGAGAGAGAGAGAGCGAGAGAGAGAGAGAGTGATAGAGAGAGAGAGTGATAGCGAGAGAGAGCGAGAGAGAGAGAGTGATAGAGAGAGAGAGAGTGTGAGAGAGAGAGAGATGGTATACATATTCAATTACTCCTTAAGTGCTGAAGACTGTCGACACGCTGACGCGCATATATTTGTTAAAATTTCCTGAAATTAGTGCTGATTAATTGTTTTCAACAAAATTCCAAAACTCCATCTGCGATATAATCGGTCTTGATTTGGCAGCTCAACTTCAGTCACTTTCACACCAACGGAATAAGGCTTCCCTCTATATTTTCTACAAATATTTTCACAGCTTCTGCACTGACGATCTTATTTCCTTGGTGCTCCCTCTACATAAATTTACTAAAGCTACCTGATTGACAACTAAGTCTCACCATTTTTTTTTAATGATTTCACCCCGAGCAAGGCGGAAACGCCACTGATGTGCAGGGGGTTACATAAATGTAAAAATATTAATTAGAAAAGAGTGAGGAGTACAAACTAGTTAGAAAGGAACAATAGAAAGCTGAGAAAGCAGGTGCGATGACAGATACATAGGTGGAGAGAAAGGGAAGGTTATACAGTGGAGGGGAGAGAGCTAGAGTCCAGTGGTTAATAGATGAGTATTGACATTGCATTTAAATTTCTGGAGGTTGTTGCCGTCAGGAAAGCAAGAATACGGGAGTGAGTTCCACAGGCGGGAAGTGCGAGAGAGGAAGCTGCAGGAGTAGAATTGTTTTTTACAGTAAAAACAATCAAGTGTCAAGTGTAACCGCTACTTCTACTCAATAAACTACTTTTCCGACTGTGGAACTGTTTTCCATATACTTATTTCTCTGATCTCTAAGAATTTAAATGCAACGTCAATTGCCATCTTTTATCTACCTGATTCCTATCTTCCTCTCATCATTTCCACGCCACCCATGTATAGTGTTCTTTTTTCTCACTTCCTTCCTTCCAGTTATGGGTTAAATAACAGGATAGATTTGGTTCCATAGTCTTGGTTGGCAACCAGTCTACCGCGAAAAGCAATAGCAACCTACTTCGGGATAATATTCTGCTCGATCCGTCATGTCTCTTTCGAGACATGATCGCCTAAAGCGTGTATCACGTATTGCACTTAACTGACTGACTACACTCACGTAACACCCTGTGCACTAGTGTTCCTAACTTTCTCTCATCTTTTCTCCAAAACATCCTCGATGATCTTCCTCTTTTCCTCGCTCATCTCATGCAAACCGCCGAACACAAGTAGCAACACTGTCTTCCTTGGGGGTGGGGGAATGATTATAAAAAATGTAAACGGATTATGCGGAAGAATAAACATCCGATTAGTAAAATAAAAGTTTATCATGAAATATCTACTAAAGTGACCAAGCGTCACGGTTTCTTTGTCGGGCTGTGATCGTTTTTATAAGCCGTCCTTCATATAGAAGCACGTAAACATTAAAAGCACTATAACACACAAAAAAGCACAAACACAAACTTATATGAATAACGAAGTAACATAAAAATCCCTGAGCATATTAATTTAATCTATATTTTATGCATAATAAATGTTAATAATTATATTATTCTGTCGTCCTTCATCTGTGACCTTGGAGAATGTTGTATGACATTAGTAAGGTTAATTGTGGCAAACACAAGACGAAATAAAAGATAGGAAAAAATTCTTGTGCCAATCAGCCAGTAGATGGAACTTGATTGGCTCTCTTGAATATCTTTATTGCAATTTCTGGATTATCTCTCTATATGGGCTCTTTTTGCCTTAATTTATACTCTCTCTCACTCACTCTCTCTGTCTCTCTCTCTCTCTCTCTCTCTCTTTATATATATAATATATATTCTATATTATATATATATATATATAGAGAGAGAGAGAATATATATATATATATATATATATATACTTTTTCTCTGTTTTTCCTTTTGACTTTAATTTTTCCTTTTTAAGTAAATCTGGTTTTATGGCAGGGAAATAATATATATGGCATAATGTCAGTTTGATTTTCATTGGTCTTTCTTCCTACCTGTCTAAATTAATATCTATCTATCTATCTATCTATCTATCTATCTATCTATCTATCTATCTATCTATGTGCGAAAATATCTATATCTATCAATCACTCTTTCTATGTTTGTACATTTCTATCTATCAATGTTGAAACATATCTATATCTATCAATCCTTCTTTCTATTTAGGTACAAATCTAATTATACGTATATATACATATGTATATAAATAATTATATATATATATATATATATATATATATATATATAGTTATTTAGTTTTGTAAATGATTAAATTAGACCAGTACACAATTGTATTAAAAAGTGTTCAATGCACTTATATCGTAGAAATACGCCGAAAATGTAGAAACCTATGCTGCGTAATAACTCGTTTACAAATGAAGAAAAAATATATCTGAAAATGATTTATTTCCGCAACCTAAGTTTCAAACTTTCGGTATATTCAGGAGATTTATATTATCTGATTTTTCCGTTTCTTTAACATACGAACAGGTATTTTTATAAACGCAAGATTAAAAGTTTTAAAAAACCGTAAAATTTTCAAAATTAGAGAAAAGTTATTCAAGGATCCTATAATACTTCCATCCATGTCTGTATGATTTTCGTATGTAATAATCTAGACATAATATCTGATCTTTCATTTGGTAATTTGTTTTGTTCTGGGAAAAACATAACAGCTAAAATTTCGTTCTAGCACAATTTGCGTACATCGCCACTGTTGTATGGTTTGGCTATTTTCACTATATTCCAAATTATATCAGGGTCTTTTCTATTTTTCAATTGTAATTTTCATAGGTGGCTAGCCTGTTTGGAATATTATTTAAATTTTTGGAAAAGGCTTTTAGTAGACTCCAGATATGTTTTTCTTTGTCCATCTATGTTAGGTACCTATGCTTTATA